>OX578144.1:26907721-26910221 GCA_951213105.1 Amaurobius ferox
ATGTACTAAGCAAATCAGATCATCAACATATCTGTTAAAAGTATAATCTATTGAAGTAAATGACTTTTCATAATGATAAAGGTATAAATTAGCTAACATACTGCTACTGCAGCCACCCTGTGGAACTCCTGAGACTTGTAAGTATAATTTATTTCCTTGAAAAATATAATTATTGAAAATAACAAAGTGAAGAAGTTTAGGAAAATTTATAAATTTAATTTGATTTGAAAGATGTGTAATATAAGCATTATATAGAGCTAAAATTACATCATATAGATCAGATATCTTAATATTATTAAAAAGATTTTTAAAATCAAAAGTTTGAAATCCTATTATTTTTCTAAGAGATGTTAATTTATTCTTTAATTCTTTACTATTATTTAGAATATGGTAATTATATATTGCTAGTCTGGCTTAAACTATTATTTATTAGATTTAAAGAATTTAGTAATAATTTACTCGCAGTAGTAGAGTAAGTATTATGGCCACTAGTTACTGTTCTAAATTTAATAGGATTTTTATGAAATTTTGGAATAAGCACTATATAAGGAAATTTAAGATATTTATATTTAATATTTAAATCACCATACATATTGATAATTTTCAATTTAATACTATTGATGGAATGTAAATCAGGTTTAAAAAGACTATTATTTTTTAAATAATCTAACAGAAATTGAATATAAAAATTTTTACAGATAATAGCATAATTATTAGAGGCTTTATCAACATAGGTGATAACAAAGGATCTTTGTAAATCATTAATGGAATGTTTAATATTATCAATATTATATAAAGATCTAGACAATTTAATATCTCTAATAGCATTTTTAATTGATTCTAATATAGTAAATTTCCACATATTAAATGCCTCTAATGGCAGAGCGTATTTACAAGCTAATTTATATATATATATTTAACAAGATCTAGATTAATTGATTTTAGAACTGTAAAAGAATTATTACAAGAAGGTATCCTAAATTTAGTGCCAAATGACATAATGGTTCTTAACACATTGTCACTAACAATGTCTAAATCTCCTGTAACTATATGCCCCAAGTCTGGATTTAGAAATTTAGCAAATTTGTTTAATGTACAAATACATTCACTATCTACAATTGACTGAGAATAATGATCAATAGAGAGCGATTGTGAAACTTCATTATAATTAAATATAGACCTACCAATAGGCTTGTTGTATTTGAAAGTCTTTGAAACACATAAATCTCCAATAGGCAATAAATGTTTAAACTTGTTAAACAGATGTCCAAAATTTAGAGAACTATAAATAGGATGTTTGAAAGAGATAACACAATAAGAATTAGTAGTTGTATTATTATAATAAAATTGATTTAGTTTTAAATTTAAAAACTGTGATCTTGTAATAAGCAAATCAAAGAAAATATGATTAAAATGTTCATTAGCAAGATTTAATTTTAAAAAAAAGGCATAAACCTTATTTAAATGTTTTTTCTTTACCGCAAAAACCCAGGATCTTATATATATATATATATATATATATATATATATATATATATATATATATATATATATATATATATATATATATATATATATATATATATATATAATATATATATATATATATATATATAATATATATAGAACTATACAAATATGAAATATACGTAAAAATGTAATATAATACCACTCAGAAAAAGGCGCAATGCAGCACTATATACTGAAGCAGGATATAACTAATTTAAACGATTTGAAAAAAGGAAAGGGGGAAAACCATATGAATTGCATAAAAATGGCTGAGAGGGATAGCGACCTCTCATTCCCGTTTTAAGTACTTTTCGTCTAGACAACGCCCACGGATACCAATGCAATTCAATGACAGATCCCCGTAGCATGCGCAAAAATGAAAGCTCCAAAATGCAGAAAAGGAGGCCTCAGAATGCAGACAGAAAGAAGACAGAAATGGAACGACGAAATCACACTGGCAATGATGCTACCGACTAAAACGTATCGTCCGTTTCGCCATATATAGTATGTACCCATACGCATGCGTACCTCGATTATTCAAATATGATGTCATATTCTCAAGTCATTAAAGAATGAATAATCCTCTTCTTTAAAGAAAGAATTGTAAATATCTTTAAGGAAATTCCGTGGGTAATGATATTTAAGTGCTTCCTGTAAAATGAGTTTGTTACACGTGAGACAATCTTTTTTGAAAGTATTATTATTACGATTTCTTCTCAGATGTCCTGTTATGATGTTACGGAAAATATTCCTAGACAAATTCGACTTCCATCCAATTATTTGGTTAATCTTCATATCATAATTATTACGTTTATTGTACAGAACTGTATGAATTCCATTTTTATGTTTGTATCTAATGGTTATGTCCAGGAAATTAACTTCGTTTTTGACACTATTAGGGTTCTTGATAAGATCCAATTCCGGAGGATAAAAGTCAAATTCAAATTCAGGAGTACTTGAGTAATGGCCTAAAATCACATCGTCCACATAT
>OX578144.1:27587721-27590221 GCA_951213105.1 Amaurobius ferox
TCTACCAAATTGTATGTAAAAAATGTAATATGTCATATATAGGTCAAACTAGCAACCCTCTGCATCTCCGAATTAACGTACACAGGAATCACATAAAAAATTTTTCAAATAATGCAACTTCCTTTAATGAATCAAAATTTGAATACGAACATTTTTCTAAACATGGGTTCGACAACATTGAAATTAGTATTCTGTGTATTCAAAAAAATTACTATGACAGATTGTTTCTTGAAAATGAATTCATTTGTGCACATAAAACTATTTTTCCATATGGACTCAATCAAATATTTAATCATCATAATATAGTTAAAAAGTCCTTTAATTCTCCTAATGAAGACCATAATATTTATAATTCCTTCAACAATCATAAAAGTAAATCAAAAAGAACTAAAAGAGCAAGTAAATATAATAAAAAATTGCCATCATTATCGGAACTAAAAAATGCCATCCTTCAGCAACATGCAAATTTTAAAATTACTTTTGATTGGAAACAATGTAAAAACTGGATTTTCGCAATTAAAAAACAGCAATTAAATATGGTATATAACCTTTTTCTAAGTACTGCTTTTGATAACGTTCATTTTAAACATTTATTCTATGATTTGCTTTACCAGAAGTAAAAATCTTAATGGTTATTTATATGTCACAGACGTAAACTTTAATGACGAATCAAAACAAAATACTAAAATAAACGAATATTGTACCTTGAATTTTACTAATTCTGTCTTAAATAATCTGAAGATAAATAATTTTTTAAAATCGGTTTCCAATTACTTTCCAGTCAAACATGTAAATCCTAAAATTGCTTATAAATATGATAAACCGCTAGGACGCTATATTTTCAACTATAATCAAATTGCCAAATCAGTAGATATTAATCAAAACTATGAATTGGATAAAGAGTCATATTGCCAATGTCATTTAGAAAAATACAAAGACTTCGTAGATAAACACCATGGGCATGTTATAACGGGAAATCTAAATATTATTAATTATGATGCACTAAGATCACTGATGTTACTGGGTACTAAGTACCGTCTACCTACTAAATTTAAACATAAATTAATTTGTAAAGGTTTATTTCTTGACTTAAATAAATTTATCTATAAAATCAGTTATAAATATCAAATCCCTGGAGAGTCTTAATAGAGCAATACTTAAATCATTATATATATAATCAGAAAATTAATAATTCATATAAACTTAATTCAATTAAAAATGAAATTAAAGAAATACAAAATGATTTTGTCATTACATATGTCGATAAAGCATGTGGAAACTACTCAATTATATGTAAATATTATTATAAAAATAGCCTTCAGTCACACTTACTTAATAATCAAATCTATAATTTACATAAAACTAACCTTAAAATCTTATACAATAGAATATCAGCCAAATATAAGCAAATCCATCTAAAAAATAGTTGTAATAACATTCCATATATTGTTTTAGTACCCAAGTTTCATAAATCCCCTGTTGCTTTTCGAACCATTATCAGTGGGCATAATTCTTACATTACTAATGCTGGAAAATTATTATTAAAGATATTACATGAAATATCCTTGTCAGATGAAATCTCAAATAATTGTCATATTGTAAAAAACAGTTTTGAATTAGTTAAGAAATTGAAAACTCTTACAAATATTCGTAGTATTTATACCTTTGATTTCAAAGATTTGTTTAATAATATTAATATAGATGATCTGTATAAAGTTATATTAGGAACTTTTGAAAAATATAATATCAACCTAAAATATTCAAATTTTCTATTTAAAAAATTACTTAGCTTCACTCTTTATGAGAATTATATTCAACATGGTGGTACTTTTTTTAAACAACAGGTTGGTATCCCACAAGGGGTGTGTGCCTCATCATTGTTAGCTAATCTGTATTTATTCTTCTATGAAAAAAACATTAATCCAAGCTTGCATAATATGCACATGTTTAGATATTTAGATGACATTTTATGTGTATCCCCAAATAATAATATCCCTATAGTATTAAACTTTTATCCAAAAAATTTACAATTAAATGCAAGTAATAATGACACAAATGTTGCAAACTTTTTAGATTTAAATTTAAATTTACAAAATTGTAATATGGTTATAAACTTGTATGATAAAAGACAGGATTTTAAATTTAATACATCAAAAATTCAACATTTTGACTCTTGTTTGCATATATCTGTATTTAGAAATATTATAATAAACCAGGCTCTTAGAATCAATAAAATTTGTGATGAAGATTATAAATTAGCGCTCTTTATGGAATTATTGAGTACAGCGACTAATAATGCATATCCCCCCAAGTTTGTTATTAAAATTATCAACTCAGTGTATCAAATTTCACTCGATAACATCCTAGAAAACATTCCCAATTATAGTGACTAACATACAGTAGGGAAAAAAAAAAAAAAAAAAAATATATATATATATATATATATATGTATGTATGTGTGTATGTATGTATATATGTATATATATATGTATATGTATGT
>OX578144.1:27597721-27730221 GCA_951213105.1 Amaurobius ferox
AATTTGAATGAACGATTACACGTACGTAAGTTGCTGGAAATGTAATTGGCCAGGGAATTTTTAAATGCAAAGTGCAATTAATTTTGATATTTGTTTACCATATTTAAATTAGGAAATATTTTTATTTATTTTCCAATAACATTTAAAATTCTTCAATTTAATAATAAAATATTTAAAATTAAGATAATTTAAAAGTATAAAAGCATTAAAACTTTACCCGTTTTTAAATTTTTAAGAAAATTTACTTGAAACTATCACGTCGTAGAACCCCAAGGGTTCCGCAGAACAAACACATCTTGAAAACCGCTGCATTATCCTACGTGTGTCGAAAAAGCAACATTGCTCCCACAAACTGAAAAATGTCAAGCAAATTTCCTTAAAATGTTACAAATTTTGCATTTTAAAATGACAAATATTTTATTATTTCCTCCTTTCAAATAATCTTCAAATTTCGTTACGGATTATTGTACTATATAAGAATTGAATATTATACGGATTCTACACATATATTTTCTACCCGGCCGTCCAAATAGCTGCTCTTAGTCCTCTGGACGAGTCGGACGGTCTGGGTCTTCAACATATATTTTCTACGAAATTAGAATCGTTTCATTCAAATAATAAATTATATGCATGTGTGTCGAACATTTCTTTAACTAATTTCAAACAATCCGTATGCAGTACACAAAGTTTTTAAATACATGTATTTTAATAGTATTACTTGAAAACCACATTAGTCGGATTGTTATTTGATTTATAAATAATCAAACCAGTGTTTGAAATACTACTGTGTATTTTGATAAGTTTCTCATACGCAATCTGATATGCAATCAAATTATGAACAATATTCTTTATTAAACAATTCGTCTTTCCTCTCCAATTGCACGTGTAGCGAGAATAAACCAGAACTGGCGATAAAGCGACGTTTGGCGTGTGGAATGAGAGATTACAGTGACTGCATAAGATTCAGTGGTTATAAGAAACAGCCGTTTATAAGACCCAAAACGACAGAAACAAATACAAACTTCATTTTAACATTAAAATTGTGTCGCTTATAAGAAACACGATTCCGCTTATAAGAAACAGTTTTCTACAGAAAATTTGTTGATTTCCTTGCGACGCGGGTGTAAAAAAGAAAAAAACAATTCGTCTTTCCTCTCCAATTGCACGTGTAGCGAGAATAAACCAGAACTGGCGATAAAGCGACGTTTGGCGTGTGGAATGAGAGATTACAGTGACTGCATAAGATTCAGTGGTTATAAGAAACAGCCGTTTATAAGACCCAAAACGACAGAAACAAATACAAACTTCATTTTAACATTAAAATTGTGTCGCTTATAAGAAACACGATTCCGCTTATAAGAAACAGTTTTCTACAGAAAATTTGTTGATTTCCTTGCGACGCGGGTGTAAAAAAGAAAAAAATCCATTTGTTTAAGGTTAACTGAAGGACGAGTTGTTATCTCTTGTCTCTGGGCGTACGGGGAGGGGGTGGGAGTTTGCTATGTAACAAAGGATGACAGAAAATTTCTCCGTAGAAAGGCTTAGGGGGAACAACCCCAAACCAGTAAGAAACGAGTTTTAATCTTTTGGCAGTTAAGGAAACATACTGATAAGGAAAGGCATCTCTGCTTATGCACTCAAATAAGATTCGTACAGCTTTAGTTAGTCACAGTGTTCCCAGATCTAGGGAATTTTCCCTAGATCTAGGGAAATTCAGAGATTTCTAGGGATCTAGGGAAGAAGCAACCAAATCTAGGGAAATTTTCAGAGATTTTTAATTTGTCATATTTACTACTACGTTTACAATTTTCAATTAAAAGAACTTCTCAATTTCACATATTTTTGAAATTCTTAGAAAAAAAAAGATTAAATTTTTACTTTTTTCGGAGATTTTGAAACTAACTGTTTAGTTAACTGTAACCGCAATAAAAGGGCTTATTTTGAATATTTTCACGAACTGTTGTTTGCTACGATAATTCCGATTTACAATCTTTTCTTTAGTCGTTTTCCTAGGATCTAAGTAAAAATAACAGATTCCTACCTTATTTTTTTTCCAAATGTATGCGGTTATCAGAAAAATCTGAGGGTGTTGGAAGATAGGAAAATATACTTTTCCTGGGGGCAAAATTGTTTGCAGAAATTTTCTGGAAACCTAAATAGTCAGTACCAGACTGTTCAGAGCGGAGACATGATTTATTGATAAAAGATATCATTTATTTTTTCAAGTTTTGCTACATAGTTTTATATTAGTTTAAATTCAAATTGTTAGTTTGTCATTGTTATAATTAAGTAGTTTGTTAATTTGTTATTGCTTTAGTTTTATTATTGTTATAGTTAAAAAAATATATAAAAAATTTGAAGTTCATTCCCGAGTCTAGTCGGATAATTTTTTGATAAATGGAACCCACCTCAGGAAAAAAAAATCGTAGCTCATGGAAGCAAGAAAGTGAATTTAAAAGATGGCAGTCTAAAAGCAGCAAAGGCAATGGATGTTTTTACTACTAAGCCTGAGATTTCCATGAAAAAGTAGGGAAATATGAAATAATCAAACATGGATTATTCAAAAAACATAATACTAATGCCATCACTCCAAGGTATATAAATTAGTTTGTGCCTGCACATATACAAAGCATTTCATTTTGTTTTCTAAAATTTTTATTTACAAGAAAAATTGCAATTTGTAGTTTCACCAAATAAAAATAATATATTTAGATTATTTTTAACCTGGGAATGAGGTTATTTGGCTAATAAATAAACTTGTCTGTTCGAAACTTGCAGTAAGAGTACGGAATTTCCGAAAATTATTGTGATTACGTCATGCATAGCATCCAATCAGATCGTTGCTTTAAACATTATGACGTCACATATCACGTGACCAAAAAATCTAGGGAAATCTGGGGAATTTTTTTCCCGAATCTAGGGAAAAGACTTGAAAAGAATCTGGGAACACTGGTTAGTCATTTTATGTTTTGCTAGTGGAAGCATGTCGCAAAAGAGAAAAACCCTTACTTTGCTTGAAAAGCAAAGTTTACTTAAAAAGTATGATTCTCTACCTCTGTGTAGTCAAAGAGAAGCTGCTTCTGCATTAGAAATTCCGCACTCAACATTATGTAAAATCCTGAAAGGCAGAAATGAAATTTTGACGCCAAATTGTAATCTTCAAAGAAAACGGAAACGAGAAGGAAAGGCAGCTGCTATAGAGGAAGCACTCTTACAATGGTTTTCTAACGCCAGATTAAAGAACGCTCCTATCAGTAGGGCAATTTTACTGAAAAAAGCAGAAAATTTTGCGGTAAAATTAGGAGAAAAAGAGTTCCGTGCGACTGATGGTTGGTTAAGCCGCTGGAAAGAACGAAATAACATTGTGTACAAAAAAAATTATGGAGAGAAGCAGGACGCGGACTCCGAGTCGGCATCTTCATGGATTACGCAAAGCTTACCACCTCTATTAGAAAAATACGCTCCTCATCAAATTTTTAACACTGACGAGACTGGGCTCTATTTTAGAGCGATGCCCGAGTATACAATGATGTTCAAAAATGATCTATCCTCCGTTGGAAAAAAACAAAAAGATCGAGTTACAGTTCTGTTAACAACAAATATGACGGGAACTGTAAAAAAGAGCCCTTTAGTTATTGGCAAAAGCAAACGTCCGCGCTGTTTAAGTGGAATAAAAAAATTGCCAGTGATCTACGAAAATTCAAAGAATGCCTGGATGACAAGTAGAATTTTTGAAGACTTTTTGTTAAAGTGGGACAGGGAACTGATGGGAAGAGAAAAAATTCTTTTAATCCTTGGCAACTGTTCGGCTCATCCTGTAGTACAGCTGACAAACATTGAACTTTGTTTTTTGCCACCCAATACAACTTCCATCATACAGCCTCTTGACCAAGGAATTATTAAAGCATTTAAAACCCTGTATCGGTCAAATTTGCGACAGAAAATAGTAGATGCAATTGATGAAGAGAAAGGATCGGCTTGCGAAATAAGCAAGAAAATAACCTTGCTTGATGCTATCCATATGATCGCAGGCGCATGGAAAAATGTTTCTGACATATGCATTTTTAATTGCTTCCGTAAAGCAGGATTTTTGAAAAATAATGTTGACATACCAGCAGAAGATGTAGAAGAATTAGAAGCACATTTCGAAGAATGGATTCACATCGATGAAAATTTACAAACATCTGAAGAAAAAAGTGATGATGACATAGTGGCGGAAATTCAGAATGTTTGCAATGAAGAAGAAAATGAAGACGACGTTCCACAAGAAGAAAATTTTCCTACAGCCAAACAGTCGCGAGAAGCCCTAACTATAATTAGAAAAACTCTTGAACATAGAGGGGCATCAGAAAAAGTTTATGGACTATTTTATGATTTAGAAATGGATGTACGTAAACTAATCACAGACTCATTAGCACAAACAACACTGGATAAATTTTTTGCTGTTCCTCAGTAATAGATTACGGTATGTATGAAAATGTACTATGCTCTTATACATAAATGAACGACCTATGAGTTTTACTTTTTATTCTTATTTAATTACATACTAGTATATGCATACATATAGATAATATTTTAAGTTGTAAGGCTTAATTCGTAAAATAAGAAATATTTTTGAATGCAAAACTCAATTTACAAATGTATTATGTATGTACTAATATTTTACTTATATACATTTATCTTTTAAATTCTGTAAAATTGTGTTCAATAGTTAGTATTTACAATGGAAGAACGATATTTAAAAAATTTCCGGATTTAAGAAACAACTGCTTATAAGAAACAAAACGAGCGAAACGAACGTGTTTCTTATAAGCGGCGGTCACTGTACTTCTGAAATTGTTGAATCGGTATACACTCTGGCCTTTCGCGTCTTGCGAGGATGTGGGTAAACTTCCCTTTGATTCGGGTACTATTTCCTCCTCCGAATCAGCCGATCTATCTTTTCAACTCTTATCCCGCTTACTGGCACATTACCAGATGTTTTCCGATTTGTGCTTTGTTCTCGGCAGTTTTTGCTCACTTTTCTGAATCTTTGTGTTTTAGGAGGATCTACAACTTGCCGAAATTTGTATCTGTTCTGCCCATGTTCGTAATAGGGTCTCCACCACCTTTTCAACTCATTTGTGTTTCATCTCGATCCTTCACTTTGATCTATTGGATGCCTTTCGTCGTATTTTAAAGTCAATTGAAAGCACTCTGTGACCATTTCCGGTATTTTATCAAAGACAAAATCTTGAATTTCTGTGTTTCCCCTTTCAAATATTAGCATATTCAATTCGGGTTTCCCTATTTCCAATTCTAATTTGTTTGTTTCTTTTATTTTTCTTAACACAAATTTGCACATTGATTCTTTGGATTGCTGCGTTACACAAGAAAATTCAGCTTCTAACTCCACCCTGTTCCTTGCTTCTTGAAAAACATTTTGTATTTGTACTTTGAATTCAGACCATGCTTTACAAATTTCGTGTCCTAATACCTTCTACCAGTACCCTGCCTGTCCTTTCAGCTTCGATTGAATTACAGATACTTCATGCACCTCACTTCTCGTTCCTGTTAAAGAAGTTTTCCATTTCATGTATATACTTTTTGACTGATCCACTTCCGTCAAACGTAACAGTTGGTTTTATTAACATCGAAAGCCTTGCGATCAGTTTTTCCGCAATACTTTCCGTTTCTCTAATTTCTTTTGAACAAAACTTTTATAAACTACAATTTTCCTGTGTTATCGGCTTTTAATTTTGTTCGGGCGCCATTGTAAAGTATATATTGGCCCCTTCCTGAACATAACATTCTTATTACACTATTATACTATAAATGCACTTTCAATTCTAATCATGAACACAAACACCTTTCAATTTCAATTCTTACCAAAACATCTGCTGCATTTCTAAACTGGATACATTACTAATCACTTGTATTTATCACGGCCATAATTATAATACCAATATACGAGGTGCTACACTTTACGTGGTATGGTGATGAAGTTTAAATAGAACGAGTTCTCAAGGTTTATACGCTTACCACAGCATTCTATTACTTCGGCCCGAATTGCGGTTACACCCTGAATACTAGGCTCTTAGTCATCGTTGTATTAAATGGGCGTTTCCTTCTAGAGAAACACTAGTCAAGAAGCCCTTTTCCTCATGCTCATCCAAATGTGATTATTTCTTCAACGAAGCCTATTTTTCACCTATGTAAAATGTAAACAGCAAAATATGTAGAATGAGTTGTATTACAATTGCTGTATTGATTTAACACAAAATCATTCAGTTCATGGAGTCTGCATAGATGATATGAATGAAATATTCACTGATTTTACAAAGAGAAGGACGATTTTTTTCGATGAAGTTTTACGCATAGAGTTTAATTACTTGTAGTTCCATGGTCTTAATTTTTAAATAAAATAAATTATTATAGTATTGTGATGAATGACATGAATGGGAAATTATTTATGAATGAAATGCTGCTTTTATAAAGAGAGACAGGCGTGTTATTTTTTCTATGACGTCATTTGAATTAATTTCAGTTGCTTCCGATGAAGTTTTCAAATATAATAAATTATCGTAGTATTATGATAATTTTAAAAATATTACCGTGGAATGTATCGCATTTTAGAGATGTTTAAACCAGGCAATTTATATTTCAATGCCGTCATTTGAAAGAAGTTCATTTTTTTCGATGAAGGCTTAAGTTTTCAAATATAATAAATTAATGTAGTATTGTAATAAGTTTTAAAATATTTCCGAGGAATGTATTATATTTTAGACATGTTTAAATAAAATTGTATTGAAGTTGGAAAGTGTTTCATAATCAATGCTTTAAGCATAATTGATCTTTCTTGTATTATATGAATATTACCATAAAATGTGATGTTCAATTTATACTACGGTTTCGATACCTCTATTTACGATTTTACACTAATGTAGTAGTTCATTTAGCTTTGACCCGTAACTGAACATTTGCTTTCTCTCTATGAATATTACCATAAAATGTGATGTTCAATTTATATTACGGTTTCGAGCCCCCTATTTGCGATTTTACATCAATGTAGTAGTTCATTTAGCTTTGACCCGTAGCTGAACATTTGCTTTCTCTCTATATAGCATTGAGAAAACATAAAAAAAGTTATATATGATGAATAATTGATAATCAATATTTTTTCAGATATTTTTGGTATACTTCATAGCAGGACTGAAGAAAACTAATCTAGACTGGATTGAAGGTTACTCCATGGAAAAACTAGGACATCACTGGGTTTTTGATGGATTTAGGTAATGGTTTGTTCTGTAATATTATCTCGTTTTTAAGTCAGAAAAGTGGTTGGCGTCATTGAAAAAATATAACTATCTATTAAGCTCGTCCTCTGATGGGGTGTACAAAAATAAGTAAAAGATGGTTTTTAAAGATAACCCCCTGTCCACAAATAATATTGCTTTCCAATTCATACCAACATAACACCTTAACTTCTATTACGACATAACAAAGATGTTAGAGCATGGTGTTGAACCAAAAACATACAGAATCAACACATTTAAATACTAGAACTGATGTACATTACTTTTACGTGCAACGAAATAATCATAAAGACTACATTAATGTGAGTTTGTTTCTCATTCTTCAGGATATTTCTGAGCGGTGACCAGATCACGTATCTTGTGGTTCACTTGGGTGGATTCATTCTGGATCTGACCGTCGGGTTCTTCATGTTGATGCGGTCGACTCGGCCCTACGCCTTCCTCTTCTGTGCCCTCTTCAACCTCATGAATTCTAGAATGTTCGCCATTGGTGAGAAATTCTTTGTCTCTTTCAACAAAAATCAGTTGGAATGGCACTGGATTATTTCTTTGAAAATTCATCTCGCCTAACTATCGGTTTGCACCGAGACCTTCATATAGCCAAACCATGGTTTAGTGGTTACAACACTAATTACTAAAATTAGGATCGTCGACTACGGGGGGCGAGGATTGATCCCGAGATCAGACGGTCTTGACAAGCTGCGGCAAGTAGATTATTTTAGCAGTTAACGTACATACACCGCAGTTTCTCTTAGAGAGTTCCCTCGAAAGGCTATCTTCTTTAAAGCAGCATGGTTCTTTCTTAACGAATCTTCTTATCTGGCTTTCAAATGCATAGATGCGAATCTCGGGTATGAGCATACCCTTGATAGTATAGGAGGGGGGGGGGGTAATATGAGTAATATATGAATGAGTAATATGTATAAACACAAGTTATACCATTTCCTTAACAAAATCACATATGGGAAAATTGGGTGATAAGTGATTTCAGATCGATATGACTCTTCTTATGTTCAGAAAAACTCTAAGAGAAAGAAAGGGATAAAAGGGACATTAGCATTTATTTCTTAAATTAAACCATTATATTATTCGCTTATGGCGAAGCAGATAACGTTAGGTGTTGCCTTTTTATCATTGTATCAACCATGTTTATCTGTTGAGCCCTAGGTGAATAATATAATACTTTAATTTATGAAATAAATGCTAATGTTTCTTTCAACTCTTCTCTCTCCTATTTACTAACCAAAAGATTGTAGAAGGTTCCTATAAAATTCCTTAAGCACACCAACAAGTTCTTAATTAAAGGCCCCCCGAGTGTGCACATTAGGTCTATCTATAACAAAGTAATCATCATTTCTGACTGAAGAAATGTGATTGCAATGCCCTTTGCGGCAAATTGAAGAGGTTAGGAACACAAACTTGACAATAAAGTGAGAAAAAAGAAGCATGTCAATTACAATGTTGTAGTCTAATTAATAGCAAACAACACCACTAACGCACGAAACGGAGCGGTGTGTGGAAGTTAATAGATATCTATCATGCTTCATTGGCTGCTGGATGCGCAGTTACGCCATAATAGTGTGAAACGGTGGTCAGCGCGGAAATATTCTTTCTCAATTCCAAATGTGTATTGTGCCTAGAGGATGCAAATTTGAACGGGCTCTGCATCTACACTAGATCACCATGCTTCCCGGCCGTCCAAACAGTTACCTTACACCTTTCTGGTAGGTCGGACAGTCTGAGTTTCAACTAGATCACCATGCATATAAGTGTTTATTGCACCAATTCTGAATAAGACAGTCATTCGACAAACATATTGTGTTAAATAAATGATTTTTGTAACCGATTTAGGAAAAAGTTTTACTCATTAGAGAATGATCTACAACTTTGAAATTGATATTTTTCTTCTATCTAGCTTTGTTGCGGATGCACCATCTCAATGTTTTGTTGAGATGTTGCTGCTTAAACGCGGATTCAAATTTTGATCCCCTTTGCAGAAGGAGATTGAACTCGATTCTGTTCTTTCCGCTGTATTCATCCGCTGATCTGGTTCCGCTGGTTCGAATGGGATCCACATTCCTAGTGCGAACGAGGTATAATCAATTCAAGAATCATCTACAGTGAAACAGACATAACCAGGATTTTGGAATAAGGGGTTACAGTACTGGAATTCGTTTTACCAATATGGAGCCCCATGGGAAACTAATGCAATTGCCCTAGTCAATGGGGAGTCATAATCCCCCTCATTCCATTGGCTACACCATTGCAGGAAAAGTGAATTGTTTCTTTTCAGGAATGTTCCCTTACGTGATGATAGCGATCATGCCCATCTTCTGTGATGCAGATTGGCCAAAACATTGCATGAATAGAATACCAAAGATACGATCCTTGCTCATGTATGAGTCGAAACCTGGAAAAAATCCGACGTGCATGTATCCGGAAGAACTAAAAGAAGACTCTCCAGTAAGTAACTCAATTGTTAGAATGCTTATTCTCGTACTTTATTGTTCTTCCGAAACTTTTTACATTCGAGATTTTGACAGAAAAACCTCCTGAAAGTGTTTTGAACAAAAATTTTAAATGAATTTACAATGACGTCAGTCAGTGTGTGCATCTATGAGTAAGGAAGACGGTATGGGTACTCTGTGAGAAACTCACACGTTCCTATAATAAGTTTAATTGAAATAGCACTTCTTTTGATATCAAGAGGTGAGAAGTTCAAGTCCTATCTAGGAAATATTATGTTGGCATAGGGTCACGACAAAATAATACAAAATTTCAAAGCCTCTTTTGATGGTGCATTGCCATTCCTTCCCAAAATTTAAAACATCTAACCTTCATAGGGCCCTAGGCAAATAAATCATGCGTATCTTTATCCTACGGTGAATGGGCTTTACCCTAAATTCGTGTCCCTCTCTATTCTAAACTGTATTTTCACGTCTATATATAGGGGGGGGGGATGTTACTAGTACACTGATGTTACAGCTTATATTTATACCAAACTTGGTAGTACTGGGCAAAGAAATGAAATGAGGGGCGTTTTAACATCCAATTCTAGTATCACTACAAATATTTGTAAAATGATAATGTTTCATTAACGGTTCAAAAAATTTAGACACTGAAACATATTGACAGTCCTTCCCATGTGCTCTGGGATGTACTACTCATAGTTGCTAGGTGTAAGTTTGAAGATATTCCTATTTGTTCATTTATGTTGATTAGGGGATGGATCACTGAGTAAAAAATATTGGTAAAATTTCAAATAAAATGTTTCACTTAAATAAATTGTAAAAACATATTTTACACTGAATATCGTATATTAAATATTTACAACTTAATATAAATATAGTACTGTATGTGTATTAAATAACTGTATATCTCTGTAAAACCGTGAAGATTGAACACACATACTTTAAAATATAGGGACTTTCTACCTGTAAAAGTGAGTTTGAAATTACCTTTTTCATTTTTATTCTAAGTTAATAATTTTGACTTTCCCATTCAATATTATGCTATTGATATTAAAAAATATTTTGAATGTTTCTACTCGTATTATGCGTTTAGAATGTTATTAAATAAATAACGTGAATTATTGTAAGAATCTTTTTAAAATAGTATATTTTTTTAGTTCTCAAGGCATGTCCTGCTTATCCCAGCGAAAATAAGACCTTGATTGGTTATTATATTAATTTATTTCTTGCTGTTGCATTGTAATATATCGTAGAGTAAGCAGCAGAAGCGAAACTAGATATTTATTAAATTTTATACTGTTACGACGCATCTTTTGGAATCGTGGATGTGCTGATCAGGATACAAGAATAAGTCCAAATTTCTGGATAACTAACACGTTTATTCACAAGCACAGCGTAAACAGGAATAATCTACAGTTAAACAGCACTTAAACGATCCACTAATTTTACAAAGCAACAGCTACTATTCTCAAAACATTGACGAAAGTCACAGTTCAATGTAGCTCGTATCTCGTCAATTGCTCTCCGACTGAGTGATGACTCTTTTTTTATAAATTCTCCATTGGAACTTCTGGAAATCTCTCATATCACATAGAATGTTGGTTATTTCGAGGTGTTTTCCGAACATATGAGAAGGCGCAAAATTGGCGATAAATCGTCAAATCTTTTTTGAACTTCGGCAATTAAAGCAACCCTAAACTCACGCCATGGGAAAGGATACAGGTACGGATATTTTTTCCATCTGGTCTTTGAAAGATCCGAAAGTGAGAGGGGGGGGGGAAGAGACTCCACAACATTTTACAAGTTCATAACAATGCGTATTAATAAAGAAACTAGACGTTATTGTGTGTGTGAGGTGTGAGGGGGGGGGGAGCATGATTGGGCTAAAAACTACAATCTGATCTTTAGCTTAAAAAAATTTCCATTTCCGATGTTTCGTGCTAAGAGGAAAATCAACTTTATCCCTCCCATTAAGATGAAAGGAAAACATATTATATACGTCAAGGAACTTAAATATTTGGGACTACTCTTCGGCATCAATAGAACTTGAATTCCTCATATCAAGGAGAAGGTTCCAACATTGATTTCCAAGATTTGTCAAAGGCAGTTGGGGCCTAAGACCTGAAGTAGTAAAAAACATCTTATTAGAGCTACTGAGAAATTAATTGATGAGGTTGCTGCCATTTGGTATAAAGACTACGTCACGATAAAGGGAAAGTTAATCATTATCCAAAGGATCCCCTTTTAGCAATCACGAAGTGCTATAGTACTACAGCTGAAGAAATAACTAATGTCCTTACTGAATATATTCTTATTTATATTAAGATCAGCGATGAAATTTAACTTTGTAAATATATTGGAGGCAGAATGTGGAAATTGGAGTTGCCACGCTAAATGCACAGGAAGTAGAGAAAACTCAGTTTCCCAATATGGAATCTTGGAAAACTCGCAGTGTCGATTGTGACAAAAATAGGAAAGATAGAATAGAATTCTCTATTTATACAGAAGGTTGAAAAATTGACGAAAATGTTGTCTGTGCCATGATTTCCTCAATAATGTAAATATCTTCAAATGTAAATATCGTTTGAATAATATTTGTACTGTTTTTAACGCTGAGTTGTATGCTGCTTATTATTCATAACAATGTATTGTATGCTCATATACTCTTACTGACTCTATGCCCGTATTACAAACTTTCAAGTGTTTTCACATTCATAATGAGTTAGTTTAGTTTATATTGTGAAGGATTTAATTCATGAGTTTGTTGGAATCATAAAGTTCCGGATACAACCTATGTGGGACAACAGAGAAATTAAGAAGTTGACCTCCTTGCCAAGAAAGCAACCGAAGACGAAACAATTGATTGTACCTTTCCCATCATCAAAAGCCAAATTTGGACTATGTTGAAAAATGATGCTGGAATGGGAAAAAAGATGGGAGTCAACCATTTGTGCAGAAGGACGGTTTTTCGAATAATGCCCAAAATCAAACGGAAAGATTAATGAAAGGTGATTTTTATCTCAATCAACCACAAACGGGACATGGAGCTTTTCATATTTATCAGAAACGTTGCTTTGTCATTGTGGGGAAGCTTAAAGAACCCCCTAACCATGGTGTTTATACTTGTAACCTCTAAAAGGATATAAGAACTTTGCATTTCCCCGTTAACTTTATCATTATGAATATGTTGGCTCTTGTTCAGAATGTCAGTGCTAAAAAGTCATACGCTGTATAATGGTTAACTTATTACAACTTGAAATACATTAAATTGTTTTTACGGTTTCTTGCTTGGCATAGTGTAACCTAATATGAAATAATAAAGTCCTATTGTACTGCCCGTTCTGTTTTTAGTATTGCTTACTGCTGTATTTGGGGTGACTTCTCGTGGAGATTTCTAGTTAATTGTACTTTGTGGAACAATGAATTCTATTGCTCGTCGCCTTTTATGTAGTTGCGACGTTTGGTTCTCATGTGCTTTTGTTACTATTCTTCCTTGTTTTGTCTTTTATTGCACTATTGCGCTTGTAATCTTTCATTACTTTTACGTCTTTGTTTTACCTTATAAAGTGGTTAGGGAGGATGAGTATGGAAAGTTGGTATGGTGGCTGTGGCGCTATTTTGCCGTTCTCAAGTTGATTCGCCAGGCAACATGGTAGCGTCATCGTAGTGACTGGGCAGAATTCCGACTTGTGGGTGCTGTTCTCTCCTGCTGATGGAGCCTTACTCGTCATCCTCTGGGTGGGGTGGTTCCATGTGTGCAATTTTGGTGTCGCGGGTCACTACCGTATACCTTTGGGTGGGACGGTTTATCCTTATGCTTATCCAGTAGGAATTGCTTTTTAATACTATGCAACAAAGTTGAAAAGTGTTTATGACTTTGTTCATTCTGTCTGTCAGTCTATCCGCTAGCACGATGACTGTCGTAAAAATGTCTTTATCAAAATGAAATTTTAGTATGTTGTTCAGACGGTCTGTGGGATCTATGGGAATATAAATGAAGAATATCACCCAATTAGTTTTGAATTGAACCCGAGTTGAAAAAATGAATACATTGAACCCTATGGGACCTAATTTTTCAAACATTTTTTAAGCGGATTTAAAATTCAGAAGTTGCTTCGAAAGTTTTAGGAAATATTCAAATTATCCCATAAAATATATAAAAAAATTTCAGCAAAATATATTCAGTAATTTTTGTTTTTTGAAATAAAATAATAATTACACCTTTTATATGAAGCGATCACGTGATCAGTATATGAAGATATCACGTGACCCACTTCAAAATAAAACATGGCATCCATCTTCTGTCAAAATCGTGATTTTTAAAGTTCTTTTTAATTCATATTGAGTGTTGTATCCATCCTAAAACCGCTTTATTTTTGCTTAAATTCTGTGCATCTACATACTGAAACAACGCAATTGCAATATAGTTGAGTTTAAATGATCATCCAGCTTTGATTATTTCTACAATAAAGCCTACTTTTCACTTATGGAAAATGTAAACAGCAAAATATGTAGAATTAGTTGTATAAGAATTGCACATTTCTTTAACGCAAAATTATTTAGCTCATGGAGTCTGCAATATAGCTGATATGAATGAAATATTCATTGATTTTACAGAGAGAAGGACGATTTTTTCGATGAAGTTTTAAACATAGATTTTAAAGACTTGTACCTCCATGGTCATAAGTTTTTAAATAAAAGAAATTATTATAGTATTGTGATGAATAAAATGAATGGAAAAATGTTTATGAATGAAATGCTGCTTTTATAGAGAGAGCCAGGCGTGTTATATTTCGATGACGTCATTTGAATAAATTTCAGTTGTTTTCGATGAAGGTTTCAAATATAATAAATTATTGTAGTATTATGATAATTTTAAAAATATTACCGAGGAATGTATCGCATTTTAGAGATATTTAAATCAGACAATTTATATTTCAATGCCGTCATTTGAATGAAGTTAATTTCTTTCGATGAAGTTTTAAGTTTTCAAATATAATAAATTAATGTGATAATTTTTAAACATTACCGAGGAATGTATCGCATTTTAGAGACGTTTAAATGAAATTGCATTGCAGTTGGAAAGTGTTTCATAATCAATGCTTTATGCATGATTGATATTTCTTATTATTCTTTACCAATGTACATTTATTTTTCAGAGTTCATCGAAAAAGGAGAAGACATCAAATATTCTTACTCTCCGACATCGGATGGCCACTCTACTTCTATGCAGTTATTTTGTTCTGCAAGGATTCCTTCCTTACTCCCATTCGTTAACTAAAGGGTACAACACATGGACCCAAGGTCTGTATGGGTACTCGTGGGATATGATGGTCCACAACTGGAGATACGTACACACCACCATCACCGTGGTGGACAAAAGGACAGGCAGGTTCTTATATTTGGACCCTGAAGTACGTGTAAATAAAATCCTTTCGAAATGTTCCCGTTTTTATGTTTTCCAAGAACAAATACCCTGTATCATTAAATTTACACAAGGCGTCAATGAAAATCGTGGACTAGGACAATAACTCGAGAAGTATTGGGATTATTGTATATATTTTATTTGCAGGTGTATAAGAAACTCCAATAGCGCTACATGATGAGGCAATTTTAAGAGGGCAGATTTAAGAGGGCCCATTTTTATGTGGAGTACGGGGAGCTATCTCGATTCCTGTTAGAGATAGAGGGGAAAAGTCAATTACGACGCTGTAGAGCTTCGCAAAATTAGCACTATACATTTTTATCCACCTCGAAAGGTGAAAAGAAACCATGAAAAACAGTGTGTATATTCTAACTCCCCTAAAAAATCGAACATTTAGACAATGCGAAAAAATGGCATTGGCTTTATTATACACAATGTGAAAACTGTTTACCTTCAGAAACAATGCATAGTTTCAGACGTGTAATAACAGTAAGATGCATGCATGCATTTTTCAGTGTGTCTACCTATATATTGTTATAAGCAGATTAATAATATTGTCTCTTTTAAAATCGCTACTTAGAGAGGTATATTGCAGCTTCCACAAAAATGCTTAGTACTAATTTCGCAACGATCTACAACTTTGCAATTGATTTTTCCCCTATCTCTAACATAAAGTGAGATAGTCCCCCGGGGGGGGGGGGGGAGGTCAGTCCTCCTAAAGTTGCATTATCATGTAGAACCATTGGGGTTTCCTATGCAAATAAAAATATACGATAACCCTAATATATTTCGAGTTATTGACCTGATCCATGACTTTTTTAAATATCTTGTATACATTTTCAAATATAAAAATGATATAGACTAGCATTTCATATGTCGGCCCTCTTTAGGGAGGAGAGTAATAAATTTTATACATCGTTATTACTCTAGGGTTAATATACTGCAGTTCTGTCTGATTTGTTTAAGTAAAGCAAAACAAAGCAAATTCAGTTCAGTCTGCTAAGTTTTCTGCTACACTCATTTGGATATTTCTTTTCCTTCTTCTTTATAACTGCCGGAGATAGTGATAAAAATGTTCTGTTTCACTTATCTGTACACTCGTATCTACTTGTATAACATATCTTTTTGAACATGACATCATGGATTCATACGCAAAATGCTTATGCCCATAAACACTCACTTAGACTTTCGCAGGATTTATTTATAGATCTCAGCCGAGTATTTCGATTATTCCAAAATGTTTTCCATTCCTACAATACATTTATGTCTAACGAACAGAAACAGAGAAGTATCACTAGAACACATTCAAAAGGACTCGCTTGAAGCATCAATTTGGCTGGAATGCTGGATAATTTGAATACAAGCATACGTTCTGAAACAGACGATCAGCACCCGATTCAATCTGTATAAATAAAATTGAAAATCGTTCAATTTTATTTCCGTGTGTTTGTTTATCTCATCGTCACGGGAGCACTGCTGCATCCGCTCCGAATTTTATGAAATTTTGTGAATAGCTTTGGAATAGCTCC
Organism: Amaurobius ferox; assembly: GCA_951213105.1. Classification (NCBI taxonomy): domain Eukaryota; kingdom Metazoa; phylum Arthropoda; class Arachnida; order Araneae; family Amaurobiidae; genus Amaurobius; species Amaurobius ferox. The sequence goes on from OX578144.1 coordinate 27,614,442, forward strand.
ACTTAAAATTTAGTCAATGTTTTCAGTTTCTAGGACCAGGGTATGCCGAGATATTAAAAAAAAAAAAAAAAAAAAACTGCATAATTAAACCTTCCACAGAAATAGCATTATGCAGACGATATTTTTTCCGCAAATTATTGAAGAAAAAGATATCATATTGTTTAGCAACTAGCAACACCATTAAATCAAATGTGTGTTCATGATGATTTTTTCCCCCGATTTAAATAATACAGAAATGGACATAAAAATAAATTTTATAAATGAACAGTTTTGCATTTTGGTCTATATTGTATCAATTACGGTCTTTTGGTTTAATGATTGCGGAAATGATTGATATTTTCAATTTCTTACGTCATCCGTTTCATTTTGCAAAAGATTTCTCAAATTTATATATTGCGTTTTACCAATTGTAGAAACAAAATTAAAGTAATACTAGACGAGTATATCTTTTACAAAATTTTAGCGCTTTCATTTAGGCATATATTGATCCAATTTCATATTTTCTGTAAATTTATTTACAAACGAGATCAGGATGTTTTATTCTTCGCATCTGCCTATGGAAGATAATTTTGTATAGCGAGAACATAGATACTTACGCATCCTTTTAGAAAAATGAAGTTAAATATTTTAGTAGAATGTTTTGAATAACAATGCCATTTAGAATACTACAGAAATTTGCGCACAATTGTAAATTTTAACATTTTATATTAAAATATACTGTATATTCCGTACGAAGAACGGATATACCTGCTATTAGAATAGCTAATTTCAAATAAAGGGCAGCACCCAGTCATTTTAGAGATACATTTTAGAGAGGGTATTTAGAATTTACTAATTTCAGAATTAATTGATTTAGGAGGTTTCGATCCAAAGCTCCCTCTACCTAAAATCACTACAGAAATGTTATAATAGTTTTCTACATTCGCTAATGTAATATTGTCTTATTAAAGATTAAAATAGAGTATTTCCGCAGAAAGATTTTGAAATGAAAATGGTATTTAATTCGAGATGGATTTGTAAATAACTTTATTTCTAAATGAAGAAAAATTCAAATCTATAATATTTGCATAATTGCAGTATCTTCATAATTTAAGTGATCTAAATTGTGACTACTTTTGTTATTTTTCACATTTTAACAAGTACAATTCTAGGCCTTACAGACAGTAGGACGAACGGAATAAAGAACATTTTAAGAAAAGTTTCTAATAATCGTTATCAACATTTTTCTTTGCTCAACAAAATCATATGGGACAAATATTGTCTCTTTTTGGCTTAGCCCAAATGAGGGCTAACCAAAAGTATTTATATTGGACTAGAAAATGCACCCAACATTACCCGGAAGTGCAAACCTCTGATTAAAATTACCCCGGAACTCGTAACGAATTATGGGAAACTAAAGGACTGTTTAACATAATATGTCCGTTTATATATATATAAAACAAGAAAGATCAATCATGCTTAAGGCTTGATTATGAAACACTTTCCAACTTCAATGCAATTTTATTTAAACATGTCTAATATACAATACATTCCTCGGTAATATTTTAAAACTTCTCACAATACTACATTGATTTATTATATTTGAAAACTTAAACCTTCATCGATAAAAATAAACTTCATTCAAATGACGGCATTGAAATATAAATTGCCTGGTTTAAACATCACTAGAATGTGATATATTACTCGGTAATAATTTTAGAATTATCATAATACCACGATAATTTATTATATTTAAAAACTTCATCGAAAACAACTGAAATTCATTCAAATAACGTCATAGAAAAAATAACACGCCTGGCTCTCTCTAAAAAAGCAGCATTTCATTCATGAATAATTTCCCATTCACGTCATTCATCACAATACTATAATAATTTATTTTATTTAAACATTTTGTTTAAGACCATGGAGCTACAAAAAATTAAACTCTATGCTTGAAACTTCATCGAAAAAAATCGTCCTTCTCTTTATGAAATCAATTAATATTTCATTCATATCAGCCATGCAGACTCCATGGACTAAATTATTTTGTGTTAAAAAAATACAGGAATTCTAATACAACTCATTCTATATATTTTGCTGTTTACATTTTACATAGGTGAAAAATAGGCTTAGTTGTAGAAATAATCAAATTTAGATGAGCATTTAAACTCAAATATATTGTCATTGCGTTGTTTCAGTATGTAGATGCACAGAATTTAAGCAAAAATAAAGTAGTTTTAGGACGGATACAACACTCAATATGAATTAAAAAGAACTTAAAAAAATCACGATTTTGAAACAAGATGGATGCCATATATCATTTTGAAGTGGATCATGTGATCGTTTCATATCATGGTCACGTGATCGCTTCATATAAGAGGTGTAATTATTATTTTAATTTTTATTTAAAAAACTACTGAATATATTTCGCTGAATTTTTTTTTATATATTTTATGGAACAATTTGAATATTACCTAAAATTTTCGAAGCAATTTGTGAATTTAAAATCCGCTTAAAAAATGTTTGAAAAATTAGGTTCCATAGGGCTCAATGTATTTCATTTTTTTGACCCAGGTTCAATCCAAAACTAATTGGGTGATATTATTCATTTATATTCCCATAGGTTCTACAGACCGTCTGAACAACATACTAAAATTTCATTTTGATTAAGTCATTTTTACGGCAGTTATCGTGCTAACGGACAGACAGACAGACAGAATGAACAAAGTCATAAACACTTTTCAACTTTGTTGTAAAGTGTTAAAAACACTTTTCAACTTTGTTGTAAAGTGTTAAAAACGCTGTGCGAGCGTACAAATGGTTACGCCACGACCGCTGCGCTTTATAAAAAGCTTTTAACTGCAATAGCTTTTTTGTAGTAGCTCTCGACCACGAAGAAAATGTATTCAAGATTTAAACCAGGGATTAATTGAATTCATGCATCTAATTTTTCAAAAAGCGTAGTTGCTGGGTGAGCAAGCACACGCAAGGATGCGTCCCGCCCGCCGAGCAGTAATAAATAATACGCCCTAAATGAGGGCCTAAACACACTTTAGCCCATTGCGTGGGCAAGTTATGTCGATATTGGCTGAATATAGCCTAGCTCTTGTGAATTTTAAGTGATATAGCCCACACAGTACAAATATTAGCTGTATATGGCAAATGTTCACAGGCAACACAGCACAGTTGTTTGACGAGACAAAAGCCATGGACGTATTATCACTTCTTTATCCAAGGACAAAACATGAGACTAGCCATACTTTTCTTTCAGTGAAAATGGAAATGAAAAAAAAGTTATACTTTTGCGATGTTCTCTCTCCTTTTTCTTCATTTATTCCCTCTCCTTCCTTACTAAGGGACTCATTAAACGTAACAACTTCTCCATGTGCTTTCTGACTTGGTCTTGTGGTAGCGGTTTCAGTACCCAAATGCATCAAAATCTCTAAAGTCGACATCTCTGAATTCATTTTGGTAATTGTTTTGTTCAAATAAATATCCATTATCACACTTATTTTCATATCCTCTAAAATTTCTTGAAAAATTTGTGTCTTTGGATCTGTAATCCACATCATTTGTAAAATTGTAATTTCTTCTATCATATTTATAATTTATAGCATTGCATTCAGATATTTCAGGTTGAACATCTTTGTGTCCAAAGGTAATGGTCACATTATTTTTATGCAGAAAGGTACTTCCTAAAATCATGTTGTATTCATTCGGTGCAGGTGTATTTAAAATGCAGCATTCAATTACAATGTTGTCTTTTCCCACGGTTAAAGGAAGGGAAGCTTTCTCATCAACCCAAACATCTTGATCACCAACTCCCTTCACAATAATGGATGTATGTTTTATTTGCACTTTTCGAGGATCAATTTTCTGTAAAGCATCTCTATAGATAATGTTTATAGAACTTCCAGTGTCAATTAAGGCATTCAATTTGACATCTTCAACAAAAACTGAGATGACCGGAAAATTTTTCTGGCAAGGAGCTTTAATTTCCGTCATGCAACTAATTTCAGAATTTGATCTATTAAAATTTGGAGATTGAAAATTTTGTGTTCTGAAATTCTGTCTTCTAAATTGTCTTCTATTACCAAATCTATTATTAAAATATCTGTTATTTCTTCTATATCCATAATTATTGAAATTTTGAGATTTATAATTATCAAAAGAATTTCTAAAATTTGAAAAATTTCTTCTCTGGAAATTTGAATTTCTATTAAAACTGTTACGAAAAGGTCTTCTAAATGATTGAAAGTTCTTTCTTGGAGAATAATTTTGATATGGCCTTTTAACATACCACTCTTCTTCCTGCGAGGCAACTGGAGTTCTTCTTTGACTGAAACGGTTTCTATTGTCAGTTCTTCTAGATGGTGTAGAAGTTTTGAAGGATGTTGATGGTTTGTACTTCTTCCCCACTGGAATATCCTCCCACTCTTCTTCTTCCAGTTCATTTTCATTGTATCTGCCTGTAGAGGGCGTATCCAAGAAGGATTCTTCGAAACTGGAATTGCTTTTTTCCAGATCTTCTTTTATTTCATTCAGTCTTTTCTTTCTTTTTTCTGAGTTCTCACTAAATTTTCTTCTTAGTTTGTCAAATTCTTTCTTCTTTAAATTTAATTCTTTCTTCAGCTCTTCAATTTCTTGTTTAGGGTCATTTTCAGTTCTCACAGTATTTACGTCTTCTGTCATTTCTTCCAGCACTTCATTTTGCACTTCTTCTTCCAATATTGCTATCTCTTTAGCAGCTTCAAATGACTGTGGGTTTGCAGATAACACAGCTTTTCGAATAAGGATCTTCAATCCTTTCTTAAATGAATTGAGCAAAATAGCAGTTCTCAGGGAATCTTCATTGTCAGACACAGCATCTTGTGGAAAAGCCACATAGGATTCAGCTTCAATGCGGTTCGCATAATCTCTTACCTCTTCATTTATCAGTTGTTTACAATTTACCAGGGCAGCAACATTCTTGGCAATATTCTCTTTCTTAGTAAAATTGTCCTTGAGTGTATTAATCAATTCTGTGAAATTCGTGCTTTGGTTTAATTTGGGTATGGATTTGATCAGTCTTTCAGCACGACCAGACAACTTCAACTTCAGAACGAAAACTTTGTCACGATTTGACCATTCCGCGTGTTCAGCGACAAGAAGGAATTTCTCCAAAAATTCGTGAAAAGATTCATTTGCATTGCCAGCAAAACCTGGAATGGATCCAAGGAACTGCGATCCAATTCCCACTTTAACTTTATTTGAGTCTCTGACAGCGGAAGCTGATCTGCCAGAATTTGGAGAAAGTCGTGGTGGAGACACCGAAGGCACACAGTTACTACTATTAGGTTGTGCAGAGGAGTCTCTACTCCTACTTGCACGAGAATTCTTACTATTTCGAGGCATTTTGCACAGTTTATCACAGTTTATTTCGAAAATAATTTCACTTTCTATCACTTATTTATGTGTAAGCAGAGCACCGAAAAAACACTACGTGTAACTTTTTTTCACTTTTTGTTCATTATCATGAACTTCGAATCACTTTTGCATGTGCACAGAACTTTTGTATTCACTTTTCAAAAATAAATGTATGCACTTTATGTATTTACCTTTCAATGTATGTGTATTTGAAAATTTCAATTTACTCATATATATCATATGGAATTTTGTGTATATTTATGTATGTCAAATAATTCAAGAATATATATGCAACAAAATAATATGCAAAATGCAAATTCAACATGCAAATACTTTGGTGCAACTGGGCTTATGTGCTTTTTGCACTTTTATTTACTTTATGACATATAAACAAAAAATTTTTCATGCCCATTTATAACTCAAATACTTTGCACCAAAACAAGAACTTTTTCACTTACTTTGACATATCAACTGCAATATTTTTACACATAATCAAAACAAAAATTGTTCTGCACTCCTTCATAAAAATTAATGTATCTCACTGTAATACTCTGGGAAAGGGAACAGGCACCAATTTGTGGTAGCGGTTTCAGTACCCAAAATGCATGCACTGATTCCACTACACACAGGCCAGTGATCGTACCTTTAATATACCAAAAGCAACTGCAATTAACACATTTAACTTCATCATAATTACCACAATAAACACCAGGTTCAAATTTAGAAGAGATTCCCAGTTTAGGAGAATTAGATCCTAAATGATGTACAGTGAGTAAAACATGAAGGAGAACACAAAAGAATGCAGGGCACATTTAACAAGTAAATAATATTTTATTTTATGATTTGCAAAAAATGATTATATGAATTTTTATCTTTCAAATTATTCAACATACTCAGAGCTTCACTTTCCAAAATAATGTTCCTATTTATGCTCTGTTCAAAATTACTATTATTCAACAATTAAATTCACATTCAAATTAAATCACTCAATTAAATTATCATATATCTGCTTAAACTAGTGAGTAACTACAATCAATTAAATTGGGTTCATTGTGCCAGTGCTGCGACGGAACTTCTTGTTCCGGAAAAGAAATGTTACCTGTGCTCTTAAATTACAAAGTTGGAGAAACAGATTCTCATCAGATAAGCACGATCTAAGGCCAAATCAAACAGTTTCCAAAAGTGGATTGACGAGGAGACAGTCCAAAATTTCGATAACAGGACTTCATTCAAATATGGCATCCAGCCCGTACCATCGCGGAAAGAACTATTCCAAAACCGGGATTCGATGTCAGATTTCCTGGAATAAAAAAAATAAATTTTAGAAAATGTGCAGAAGAATTAGCGAAGGGTTCCAGGTTCTTCTCCATCAGCTCCAGAAAGGCAGGGCGGTTTCCCTTAGAAACAAATGCCCATCTCCGCCAGTTTAGCCAAAACCCTTTTGTCTTTTTTATAAGACAAAAATCACCGTGCGTCCGTCTTCAATTAATTCTCCAGCTCGAATCTGCTCCGTCTCACGAGGTCACCGCCGAAGATTTCTCCTTGCGCCTCTTCCTGATTGGACAGGCGCGCTCTCCTAGTAACAGGCGATCAAACGTCACGCATCTCGGCCAGACGCAAATCCTAGACATTCCTAACGAATTCTCGACCAAACTCGCTTTTCAATGCGATTTCAATACAAACAAGTCCTAACAAAAAACACAGCACAGGCACGGACGAAGAGAAGGATGTTTCTCTCACAGAAAAATATGAAAAGGCTCATGGCGCAGAATGCGACATGACAGTCTCCCTCACGGGAAAGCAGCGTGTAAAAGGCCGTATTACACATATAACAACTTTTTCCGTGGGTTTGCCTGTATTGCACATGCCGTTTACACATGGGGAAGCTCACGACAGGAAGCCATATAAGAAAGTTATTACCCGTAAATGTGTAATGCAGTCCTACGTGAAATTTACGTGAAATATAAGTTAATTTGGTACGTAGAAATATTTTTACATGTTTTCATCAAGAAAAGAGTGATTAATATACAAGGTAGGATCAAAAAGTTCGGAGACTGTGCTGATATCTCCAACCCTGATTGGAGGAGAGGGGAACTATTTTACCGTGGATTAGAGGCACATGTGACGCGAGATGTGAAAAGAAAGAAGCGGGTGTTTATCTAGACACTGCGTGTCAGTGAACTGTAGTCGTTCGCATTCGTCGAAAACGAAAATGGTATTTGAAGAACAACGTGCGAATATCAAATTCTGCCAGCGTTTGGGGAAATCGTCAACAGAAACATTGCACCTTCGACGAATGCGAACGACTACAGTTCACTGACACGCATTGTTTGGAAAAACCCTGCAGCAGGTGCAATGTTTCTCCCATGTCACATCTCGCGTCACATGTGCCTCTACGCCACGGCAAAATAGTTCCCCTCTCCTCCAATCAGGGTTGGAGATATCAGCACAGTCTCCGAATTTTTTGATCCTACCTTGTATAACTCAATACCGAAAACATTGAGCCATGGACCTTGTACATTATTATTTCGCTGTGAAAATCAGTGCACTATGTAGGAAAAGTCATGTGCTACCCCCGGATTTTTTCACTTATGATAAAAGTAAATACATTGTGAGCTGACTTGTAACGTATTCTATAGTTTTGGACCGTCAGCCACCGTTGGACTCATCACGCGGATATGGTCAAACAAATGGCCCACTGCATACAGAGAGAGATGGGCAAGAAGCACGGCCTGAAAGATATCGCTGTACACATCGATGTCTGGACATCACTAAACAGACGTTTTACACAGAGGTAAGTATTATTTTCCCTACAATAAATGGCAAGGTATAGGGAAAGTATTGGAATCGTATCGAAAATTGCAACTTGAGTTCGATCTACACGTTTTGGGACTTCTAGAACACGAAAAAACTATTTTTAGTGTGACGTCTGTGTGTTGTTGTTGTTGAGACCCAGACCGTCCGACCTACCAGAAAGGTGTAAAGTAACTGTTTGGACGGCCGGGAAGTGCCACCCAATTTAGACCGGAACCCAGTGGGGGAGGCATCCACAGGGACCGTACCCTCCTTCCCCTACCACCAACCTCTCGGAAGGACTTACGGACCCACATGTTTAACGTGATCGTACTCCGCATGAACACGGCGGCAGTTTTGGCAGTGGCTGGAATGTCTGTCTGTGCAATATATGTATCTACTTTAACTCAAACTAATTGACCAAATGTTATAGCTATATCAGTTGTGGGTTATCCTGGTGCTGGTTATACTTTGGTACGATTCGAGATAAAAGAACCTGCCGTTTTTACAAAATGGCCAGTCAAAATCTAAAATAAAGGACTACGTATGCTCAAATGTATCTATTAAATACTTGTTTTATACGTAATTTTTGACGAAGAAAATAATAAGACCAAGCCCATTACTCTAAGACTAGCCATTCTCGAGATATTTTAGTCTCTTCGCAGCTTTGCTACGCCGTCTTTTAAAAATACGCCCAGTTACCAAATGAAAACGAAAATTGAATTAAAGTGTAAATTCAGTGTCATCTCAAATAATTATACTATTCTGTGCAATGAAACCGAATTTAAGTTGGTAGGGAAAGTCATGTACTGCCCAAATCTTTTAATTTCCATTGAAATTCAATAACACACAATTCAGAGTTCTCATTAAAATGGAACTTGTTTCATTTTTAACGTAAGTCTAAGCAACAAGCCGGGCGCTGAAGATAGTAGCAAAATATGTCGGGAATTAAAATAAATCAAATGCATCCGTATGTCACCATCACAATGAATGACGATCGGCTAGTCTCCGCAACGAATTCCCGCCAAAATACCACGTGATAACGTCAGGCGCGTATTTCAGTACAGCCCTTCCCACAGATTTAATTTCAATGTTTTTTTTATGTATTTATTACATAAAAAAAAAAAAAAAATTGAAACTAAATCTGTGGGAAGGGCTGAGTCTGCTGAAATACGCGCCTGACGTTATCACGTGGTATTTTTTGAACCTTGATGTATTTATCACGAGGTATTTTGGCGGGAGTTCGTTGCGGAGACTAGACGCTCGTCAATGAATGTAACTTCTGCTTGAGAATACAACTTTTTAGTACTCCCTTGGAGGAAGTAGGTATAAGAATTGCATGACAATTGATCAAGACAGCATAAACAATTGATTAAAAGTATCAAAGAATTTCGGAGGCAATAAAATAAAACTCTGATCTGAAAAAGGAATCCTGGGGAAAGGAACCCCGAAGAAGAAGACTGCCGTTTGCTCCGAGACCGGTTGATATTTACAGATTTAATCAACTGCTTACGCTGTTACTACTAAAGTGTTTCAAGTTTAGAATAAAAAAGAAATTCTTTTATGGAAAAATTGCAATTAAAATAGTATATCGTAACATTGAAAGATTACTCAAATACAAGGGTAAAAAAAAAAAAAAAAATGGGAATAAAACTTTCAATCAGCAAAAGAAAAATTCTAAAGGTTGTAATAAGAACGATGATCTGAATAAAATATTTTCCTCTACTTCAGCATTTTTCAAAGTGCGTTCCGTAAATTTTCGCGTCCAAAGTGCATCGCGTAAATTTTCATAAAAATTTTAAAAAAAAATTGCATTTCGAATGCATAATTTGGACTACAATAGACCTTTTCTCATTTTAGGGTTCCGCTACAGTGCCTAGAATTCCTAGCATTCCAGTGAATAGTATTCTAGACACTGTAATTCCGTCATTAAATTGAATTTCAAAAGACTTCTTCGACCAATAAAGTTTGAAAAATACTGTCCACATGTGAGGGAAACTAATGGTGTTATTACACGAGCAATTTTTATTGCCGAACTTCGGCAATTCCGCCCGTCAATCATACTTAAGGCTCCTCCTCTTTAACAGGTCCCTTCTCTCTAATCTCGCCGATTTCATTTCAGAAAGCATTCTTTGGTGTGTTTTTCGTATAATTTGAATATTTTACATCCTACAGGTGTCTGTAATTTGTTAAAAGTTCAATTATTATTTTTCCATCTCCAGACTTTAGAAATTCCTCCGGCAATGATACTTTAGGCCCCTCCTTTCTAATACCGCTGAGTTCATTCCAAGAAGCATTATTTAGTGGGTTTTTTTTCGTATAATTTGGATCTTTTATATGCCACAGGTGTCTATAATTTGGTAAAAGTTCTATTATTAATTTTACATCTCCAGACTTTAGCAATTCCGCCCGGTAATGATACTGTAAGTCCTTCCTTTCTAACAGGCCCTCCCTGTTTAGTGCCGCCGATTTCAGGAAGCATTCTGTAGTGTTTTTTCGTATAATTTGGATATTTTATATCCCACAGGTGTCTGTAATTTGGTAGAAGTTCTATTATTTTTTTTCCATCTCCAAATTCTAACGTAATTGAGTTGCTTCGACGTGTTTGCATTACAGTCGCCATCGCCATCTTGAATGCAAATGAGAAAAGGAAAGGAGGAGCGTAGTGACGTCCAATTTAATCGTCCTCTGATTGGGTAGCCGCTCAGAAATTAACCAATTTTTATTGCCGAGTACGAACGAATTGCGGCGGCAAGATTTCTTCCCACTGAAATGTATGGTGTTGCTGAAAAATTGCTGGAAGGAATTACTCCGTGTAATAACACCCTAACCCCACTGGTCTCTGAAGTTCTTTTGTTACTCACACTTGAAATTATATTTTTTGAGTAGTGAGTACCCATGAAGAATCACGGAAAATTTTTATTCACTGAAAGTAAAATATCTTCATGTTTGATTTTTTTTATTTCAAAGATATCTTCAAAAAGAATATTTCTAGTATGAATTTCATATAGTATTATTTACCTCCGTAAAACGACTCAAAAGTATTTCATTGAATCGGTTTTGATATTCTCTCCCTCGAGTGACCAGAGAATAATGGCGAAAGCTCTAAGTGTCGGTTAGGCAAACTAGGTCGATTACTATTGCGAAAAGGTATTTTAAAATAACGTAATTTCTTGCTTTATTAAAAGCGAATAACAAAAACAAACCCAAATCGTCGAATGTGCAAATATGTTCTTTGCCATTCGGCAAACGATAATAACGTGCGTAAATGACTCACACTCAAAATTACGTTGTTTGTTTGGAACTGTCTCCAAGAGGCAGCAGGAGCCGTTCTAGAGATGTATTAGAAATCTCCCCCCCCCCCCCCCCCCCCAGCAGTGAAGGCTATTTCTCTAGAACAAATGGAGTGATTGAAATGCCATTTGGTTAGATTTGAATTGTTAGTCACAAAATTCATTTATGTTCAGTGAAATCGAATGAGAAGGATTACAATCTTCATTGTTTTCTTTCAAAACCAAAGTCTATTACTTTATAGGGAGTCACACACCCTTCTGGTAGTTGAAACAATAGCTATATGTTCAAAGTATATATCTCAGAATGTGAAGGGGTGAAATATTAATATGTGTTCAAAAATTTTGTTTGAAATTCAACTGAATTTTTGTCATTAAAATATACAGTCAGAAAAAGTACATTTTGATTTTTACTTTCTTTAGATAATTTATGGCCTATTGATTTTCATAATTTATGACATATTGATTTTCATGGAAATCCGGGCTGGGAAAGGCCCTCAAATATTCGAACATTTCTTTTTAACGCCGAAAGAGCATTATAAAAAAAAAACCTAGCAGTATAGCCGTTCTTCGTGCGGAATATATAATATAAAAAAACTTAAATTCACAATTATGTGCAAATTCCTATAGTATTCTAAATGTCGTTGTTATTCAAAACATTATATTAAAATATTTAATTTAATTCGCTAAAAAGAAGTATAAGAATCTCTGTTCTCGCCATACAAAATTATTTCCACAGGCAGATCTGAAAAAAATTCCTGGTCCCGTATGTAAACAAATTTACAAAAAATCTGAAATTGGATCAATATATGCCAAAGGAAAAATGCTATGAAATTGGATCAGCATATGCCAAAATGAATGCGTTTAAAAGGATATTAGAAGATATACCCATATCATTTTCTTCTATACCAACAATTGGCTGAACTCAGTATACGAGTTAATAATATTTTATAAAATAGTATGCAGGGTGTCCCAAAAAGATTGAAACGCGCTTTAATTCTTTACCTGTTGGAGATAAGTGGGCAATGTAAATTGCAAAAATGTTGAAAGTAAGGTAGGAAATAAGACTACGTTAATGAAATAATCCTCCCATTCATTTTCAAAAAGTTACACTTTTTAAATTTTTATACGACCCCCTTAGACAAATTTGGTCATTTTTAATGAAACAAGATCATTAAAAAAAACCCCGCATATCTGTATCTTTAAAATCAACTGAATTATGATAAAGGAAAAAAATCTGACGCATGCCACTTTTCCATACCATGTGAAAGGCTGTTTCATCAGTGAAAATAGGGACCGTAAACAAATTGACGATGGAAATTGTTTGGATCAAAAATACGTTAATATGTGTCAACATTTTTTATCACGAATGCATTTTAATAAAGCATTACACAGACAGAAATCATATAGAGCAGTGGTACTCACTACGCGGTTGGGTATCCTATGTATTATCATCCAGTTTTATCTTTTTTGTGATATGTCACAAATTTACATTTCTAATTTGATATACGGTCCCCATTCACAATGTTTAATCTTCAATTAAATATAACACGCTCAATTTTAAAGATGCAGATATGCGGGTTTTTTTAAATGATCTTGTTGCATTAAAAATGAAAATTTTCTGATTGACCAAATTTGTCTCAGGGGGTCGTAAAAAAATTTAAAAAGTGTAACTTTTTGAAAATGAATGGGAGGACTATTTCATTAACGTAGTCTTATTTCCTACCTTACTTTCAACTTTTTGTAATTTACATTGCCCACTTATTTCCAACAGGTAAAGAATTAAAGCGCGTTTCAATCTTTTTGGGACACCCTGCCCTGTATAAAACAAATGACTTGAGAAATTGAAAATATCAATAATCCCTGTAATCTTTCAAACCGAAAGCGGCAATTGATATAATCCAGTCAAAAATATAATTCTGATAAAAAAAATTTTTATATACATTTCTTAATTATTTAAATCTTAAAAGATTTAATACAAATCGTCTGCTGGAAACACTGCATTATAAATAAATACTGCTAACCAGAAATGAACAAACTCCATTGTTTAGGATTTATCATGAGCCGTTCGTTCTCAGGGTATTAGAGATTTTATTATTCTATAAGGAGTGTTATATCTTTAAGCAATTAAAAAAAAATTAAAAAAATGGCATGTTTCTTCGGAATATGAGCTCAAACTACTGCTCAATGGGTAAAATGGTTCAAAAACTTAGAATTAAGCAGCATATGATATAATAAGGGTGTTAACCGGTTTCGGAAGCACAAACTAACTCCTTCTTCAGGACGAAAATCTCGTTCTTGCTCTAGTGAGTGTTGACCGCTGTTTTTTCTCATAGGAGGAGCTGAAACCAGTAGATGCCTTTATTATTGCATTACTAAAATGAATTACCTGGCATTGCCCATGTCCTAATTAAGCACCCGCTATTTAAATAATACAAATAACACCACTCTATTTCCAAACTGCCTGTTTTGAACTAAATTCATTTGCGTGCCCAGTTTAATTTTCCATACCCGACAGTAGTGTATGGGTATGACTCTGGGACAAAATGACTATGTCATTTTGCACCCAGAGTCATACCCATACACTACTCTTTCCTCATTTTTTTGAAAATCAGGACAACCTCTTAAGACTAAAAATGTATAAAATCATACAAAAATGTATAAAATCTTACAAATATGCGTATTTTTTAAAAAATCAAGAGAATTTTAAGACTCTAAAATTTCATACATTTTAACTTAAAAAATGAGTTATATGAACATTATAGAGACCAAATCTATCAAAAATTGACACTTTCCTCCATTTTTTTAAAACCAGGACAACCTCTTAAGACTAGAAATGTATAAAATCATACAAAAATGCGTATATTTTAAAAAATCAAGAGAGTTTTGAGACATTTTAACTTAAAAAATGAGACATTATAGAGACCAAATCTATCAAAAATTGGATATTTTAAAGGAGCCAGGACAACCTCTTAAGACTAAAAAATGTATAAAATCATACAAAAATGCGTATTTTTAAAAAAATCAAGAGAGTTTTAAGACTCTCATACATTTTAACTTGAAAATGAGTACATTATAGAGACCAAATCTATCAAAAATTGGATATTTTTTTCAAAATACCCTGTTTTTAAAGGGTGGGATTGAGACCCCCCCCCCCCATTTATTTAATAGATAAAACTCAAAATTTTTAACTAAACATTTTTTATAAAATATGAAAAAAAGACGACCTGAATGAAATGAATTTAAAATTACAAAACACATGTTTAATAAAAAAGAGATGATAATTTTATACATTATAGTGGGGGGTGACGCACCCCCACTGAATTATAGAGATTTTAATTAAAAATGCATGAAAAAAGAGGATGATTAAGCTTTCTCTAATACATATTCGTTCAGAACTCTTCCATTTAAGAAGCGAAAATAAAGCGACTTTGATTTGTTTATCATTAAAGTCGAAAGGAAGTGAACCTTGAGTAGAAGTAGTCTTGACGTCCTTCATTACGTAGCGTGAAGAGAAAGTAATATTTATTTAACTTGTTGCAGATTTCTTTTACTAGATGGCAGCATCAAACGGATAGTATATATTTCTCATTTTAAAAGTATTTATAACGTTTTACAAACATTATTTTCGCTATTTTTCGATCAGATAAATTAAAACTATTGATCTTTTAAAGTATTCTCGCAAAAATGACTCGTTTAAAATTGTTTTTAGTTTTCAATGTAAAGGTTATATTAATGAATTGTTCAACATATTTCGCGTACCCATGGATCAAAGGTAGCGAACGGGGCTATAAACATCTAGGCCCCAGGTTCAAATCCCGACCTCTCCCAGGTTGTTAATCAATACGGGGTTGATGGTTTATTGAACCGGAGCCATAAAATGACGTCAGCTGCTCTTGTCGTTGTTCCAAAAGAGTGGCAATCATCGAAATATAATAAGTGGTGGGTTGAATCTTGTGGATTCTATGTCCTGTATGTTATCCTTCTCTTAAGCCTGTGGGCCTGGTTCATGGGGGTGATCTGGAACTCTGGTTCTGGAATTCTAAAACAGCTGTTGAAATCAGACTTCCAGATCACCCCCTTGGGCCAGGTGGGCCATTTTGCTATTTTTTTTAAATAAATAGAAATATTAATAACCAAATGGTACAGTATCAAAATTATCTAAAATTCTTCTTTTATCATATCCAAACATGTACCTTTTATTCGTTTTATTCACTTTAATATTTCTATCTTTTTGTATTTGAAACTGATTTATTTCTACATCTATATGTTCAGTTTCACCTGTTATTGTTTTCATTCTTTCATCAAAACTGAGCTTAGTTTCACTCTCGTAACTCATCTTAAATCCTTTTACTTTACCTTTTACAGATCCATCATTAAGAATATAGCCATAATCTTTGCTGGCCCCAGAAATCCACGATGTCATATAATTATCTTCTCCTAATTCATCTGTCCATTCTCCTAACATACAACCTGTTTTAACTTTATTAGTACCTTCATCAATATAAACAATACTATCTGTATCATAATACATAACTTTATCTCCTAGTTTATCAAGCATTTTATATAATCTTATTCTAGCGGAACTAGTTGTAAAAGTTGCTATATAAATATTCGTATGAAAGTTATTCTTGGTATATTCACCTTTCATCTTATAATCCATTTGTACACAATCATCATTTAAAAATATCATATTCAAATCTTTAATTTTATCATTCAATATAATACTATAAAAATCTTCCAGCTCTATTACCAGTTCAGTTTGTTTCATATTATTTCTTTGTCCAAACTTACCCCATAATGAATTTAAACATATTTTGGCTATAAATCTCATACCAGGATTTTCTTTTATATCACCTAAATCAATATCTAATTTTTCTTTGACAATCTTTTTATAATTATTAATGTATGTTTCATAATCTTTTTTATTTTTAAAATCTTTTGGTTTTTTTAATTTATCATCCGTTTCTAATTTAATTTTTAAAAACATTTTGACATACTCCTTGAATAGTTTATCTGTTTTCTTTTCAAAATGCCAAACTTCATCTATATTTAAAATTTTATATCCTTTTTCTATAGCTAAATTGACTTCATCCGTAGTCCAAGTACCTATAAAGCTTCTTTCATCATCTGAATGATTACATAATTTATTTCTTATTTCATAACACTTTTTACATTTTTTCTTTTCAGTATCTGTTTTATAATGGTAGCATTTAAATGTTTTTGAACATGATTTACACAAACTAAATATCAATTTTTCTTCTTTATAAGGTAATACAGGATGATATAATTTTCTAGGAGGTAGTACTTTACACTGTATCATCCCAAACCAATTTTCATCATATTTTTCAGGATTATAGATCTTTTTAGGATGCCCAATTGGATAATAATCAAAATAATTTACAGTCGGATAGAGTGAACATACATCAATATATCGACCTTTCTCTTTATTTTTCATTTAATATTTTAATTTAGTTGGTTCACATCTACCCCCATAGAAGGCATCTCTAGGATTAAAAGGTTCTATAAAATCTTTTTTCCATTCTTTTTTCATATAATTTTTAATTTCTTTATCATTATCAAAATCACATTCCCATATCTGAATTAACTCATATCCTGCATCTTTTATCTTATTATTTATCTTATTTGTTTTATCATATAAATCTGTCATACATATTTGATTTTGTTCATTTAAAGTAGATTTTCTGTAACAACAATAACATCCATGCCAATGACAACCCTGAAATTGATATACAGTATTATTGTAAAAACCATCTACTTTATAAGTTTTATTGTCTAATTTTATTTTTTTCTCTCCTCCATTTAAAGCATGTTGTATATTTATTTTATGTTTTTGAGATAAATAATCTAACCAAGTAATTGATTTTTTACTGTATTGATCTCGTTTGATGATCTCTTCATCTATAGCTATTGTACCCTCAGGTACGAATTTATCTCTATATATAGCCATACAAACACTTGCTAAAGTGACATATTTAAAAGGATCTATATTAGCTATTTCTAAAAATAATCTTCTCAATTCTAAACATCCTTTTCTTAAAATATCTACATCAGACCTACAGTATTTTATAATTTCTTTTTGAAAATCAAAGATTTCATTTTTTACAGATTTGTACCATTTATTAAACAATTCTCTATCTTCTAAAGTCATAGTATCATATCCATAATAGTATTTTTTAGGATATTTACCTATATAAGTTTGATTTTTAATAGTGTTAAACAAATGAGGAAAATATCCTTTTGCTAATTCTGTTAATCCAAACGTTTTAGGAAATTTTCTTAATGGAATCAATGTAAAATTAATAGAATCTATAAACCTTATATTATATTTGATTGCATTCATATAAATGAGTTTATTTCCTTGATAGATTGTAAAAACTTTAATTTTATTTTTAAAACAGTATTTAGATATAAATTGAAAGTCAAAGCCTTTCCCATAATGAGCTAATACTGTATAACCTGCATGTTTCTTATCAAATAGCCACTTACAATAGTCGTTTTCATTCTTAAATATGTTTTCTTCTCCATAAAATTCTTGATTTATAATTAAATTGACTTCATGATTTCCAGTCTCTTGATTCGTTTCAACGTCAAAAAACATATATTTTTGTGTAAATCCTGAATATTTACATGCATCACACCAACTATATCTGTCATTACTTTTGTAATTACATTTGTTTTCACACATACTGCCATACATATAATTTTCAGGAAATCTATATTTTTGACATATATTACACCTTTCTTGAGTAGAACAAATATTTTTACAGGTTCCACCCTTAGCTTTTTTTGTTTTCATATAACACCTATGATCTTTTGAGACCCATTGTCTACAATTTTTTCATAGTCTTTCTCCACATTTATGATCTTCAGGTGTTCTTTTATCTCTGTTGATATTTCTCTTACATTTTAAACATTTCCATAGTCTTTCACAAACAGACAATTTATTTAATTTATGATTTTCAAAACAGTTTTCACCTTTAAAACTTCGAAAACATTCATTACACTGGATATCATCACCTTCACAATTACTTTCTTTTGTAAAACATCTATCACATTTTAATAAACATTTATGCTGATCGCTTCTTTTATAACTCACCTTACAGTAATCACAATAATTGTTTTTTCCTAAAAATCCTGTAACAGATGTAATGGTATCAAAATGATTTCTATTTTTTAAAATGTAAATACAAGTAGTTTTATAAGTACCACTGTATATTCTTTCATTAAAATTTTCTCTACAAAATATAGTAATTTGTATATTTAAAAATTCTTCAAATATTTTAACATGCTCTAAATTACAAATATCTAAAGGAATTTCACACATTTCATGTAATTTTTCAGCTAACGTTTTTTGTAATATTCTTCCTTTTTTAATGTATAGAATGTCATTTTTAGCTAGTTTTTTATAGTTTACATTTTTCACATAAAAGTTCAGGATTTTGAATAGATAGAGCAACTACAATAGATCTAGATAAACATATATTATCGTTATTTTTAATTTGACAAATACTCTTTGTTTACAATATCATCATCTTTGAGAATTTTTAGATGTTTTCCTCCGTGTGGTAATTCTATGACATGAAAATCGAATGTACATTCTTTAATATCTAATTCTTTGTATTCAATTTTATGTGTTAAAACATTTAAATAGGTTTCATAAGCCGCTCTAGTTGACATCATTTTAGGATGAAAAGGTTGACTTAATGCAGGATTGTGTACTATAATATCTACTTTTCCTTCTACCTTTCCAATAGCTTTTCTAAATAAATCCTTTAAAATATTATGATATTGTACAGGTCTAAGTTCATTGATTTCTACAATTTTATAAATATACCTATATGTGTTATATTTTTTAATATATTTTTGACTAATTTGAACAATTTCATAATCAGGTTTAAATAAATCTTCAAGATTAACTTTTATATCTACTTTCTTTTCTTTCTTTTTTACCAATTCTCCATCTTTATATTTCAAATCAAAATAATCAAATATATTCTTAAGTTTACGCCTATTTTTAGGTTCATTAATAAATTGTTTCAATTGTTCTGTAAGATCAGGAGTAAATAATTTTTTAAGATTCACTACTGTTTTAATCTTTTTTTCTTCTTTTGGCTTAAATTCCTTATTATTAAATTTCAAATTAAAAGAATAAAAAACTTTTTTAATTTTATTACGTTTTTTAGGTTTTCTAATAAATATTTTCTTCTTTTTTTTTCCAAGTATTATGATATATCTAAATTTAATAAATCTACTAAAACATATTTATATTCTCCAGTTTCTTTTATATATTTAATTAATAATCTAATTATATCATCCTTCTTACAACCTTTAGATTGTTTAATATTCAATTGTTTTACTACTTTTCTAAGCTCACCAATAGTCTTTGATTTTAAGGTGAGCTCCATTTATTAGGAAACATTTTTTGAAATACTTTTTCCTGGAAGATGCTTACTGTGATAAATACTTTTTAAATGTCTCTTTTTGTGTGTATAGGTATATTGCATACCACATTCACATTTAATTTTTTTATATTTGATTATGGAATCACAACATTTACAATGACTTTGGAAATAAATTTTTCCATTTCTATGATATATATAAAACTCATTTACTGATTTCATAGTCAAACAGTGTATACACTTTTTTGTTAGCTCCATTTATTAGGAAACATTTTTTGTAATTCATTCCAGATTTTTTCATATTTCTTTTTGATTTTATAACAAAGTCTTTTGAACCTTTATATTATTTTCAATTTTAAAAATATCACAAATCTTTTTCATAAAATAATAATAATTAACTGATTTCTCATAATACATAAAATCTAAAAATTTTAAAAACATATCCTCAACGTCCTGAGAAATATTATACCTCCTTTTTAATCGATTAAAATAACTAATTCTACTTTTATTTCTTTGTTTTAAACTCTCATAATCTATAATATAAAAATATTCATCATCTGAATACATTAATTTCGTCTTTAAATTATGCGCTACTTCATTATCTGAAACTTCATTATCTGAAATGTCAATCGATTCAACCATTTCAACACCATCAAAAAAGTTAACATTCATTTATATACAAGTAAGGGATGAAATGTATAATAAAATAATTTCTGGTATATAAGAAAAAGAACTCATTAAGGATTTCTAATGAGGATAAAGTTATAACACATGAAATACTATTAATCTTTTTTAATAGAATTAAAGAAAATATCGGGGGGGGGGGTGATACATCACCCCCCGTAAAAATCATTAAACTACATCACATAAATCAGATGTCTAACTATTAAATTCATCTGGATATCCTAACCATTTTACAAAATATTTATTCCCTTTCTTTTCTATGATTTTTTCAATTTTATATACATCATCTTTTTTATTATATTTTACCATTTCATTTTCATAAAAAGTTCCCTCAATTTCTTTACTGTTTAAATCTTTTAATCGATAAGTAATAGGATCTGTTTTTAATACTTCAGATACTATAAAAATCTCTTCAGTAAATGTAGAATCATCTACTTTCCTGAACGTTTTTTTAATTGTTGATATTCTAACTCTATCCCCTATCTTAAATTTAGGTTTTTTTATGATCTTTTTCGTATATAAATTTTTATAAACTTGAGATTCATTTTCGTCTCGACTAGCCTCAATGGGTGTCATTTTAATAGATCTATGATATGAATTGTTATAATTTTTAAGTAATTTGGGTAATACATCAATATATCTTTTAGTATTGTTAGCGTGCATATATTTTATAATTTTTTCTCTTATACTTCTATTAAATCTCTCAGCTATTGCAGATTTTATTTCTTTATTATAAGTCGTAAACCAATGTATATTATTATCTCTGAATAATTTTTGTGTAACTTTTCCTGTAAATTCAGTACCTTCATCTGTCAAAATGAATTTTGGCTTTCTTTCTTTAAAAACTTGTTTGAAACCTTGTACGACTTCTTCAGATGTTTTTCTTTTTATAGGGAAAGCCCAAGCATATTTATTAAAAGCATCTATAACTGTTAACAAATAATTAGTTCCATCGTTATATTTGCTATAATTTTTTATAAATAACAAATCAGCGTCAAATTGATTATTACTGTTTGGAACATAAATTCTCCTTCTTTTAAATTTACGAATGACAGGTTTATATCTAGTATATACATCTTGTTCATGTAAAAATTCTTCAACATTAGATAACCCTGTTTTTCTTTTCAATTCTTGAATACCACAATAACCTGTTTCTGGATTATAATATGTCTCTTTTAAATTCCTAAAAAAGTATTCTTTTTACTTCCACAAATTGTACAAATACCTTTACCAACTGGTTTATTATTTTTAGAAGTAGTTTCATGATAATTTTTAGTTTTGGATTTCTTTTTACACTTGACACAATATATAGAAGGAGAAATTCCTAATCCAAAAGTTTTTTTAGCTTTAATAATTCCTCTATCTAATCTTTCTCGAAATGTTGGATCTTGTATTGCATTAAAATCATATATTAATTCTTGATCAGCAACATGTCTCTGTTTTGTATCTTTTGTTTTACTATGAGAAATATCATGTTTTTTACATGCTTTATCAACTTTATTTATTCCAGGATCACCTCTTTTTAATCTTTTTTCTAATTTTGTAAATGGACCACAATATTGATATCCTGGTAAATGCATTTCTGGAGGATTTATTTTATCTTGTAACCATCCAACAATATCACCATCTTGAATATTTTTTTTACAAACCATTTATTTAGGATGAATAAATTTATATCCATTCAATTGCGTTTGTTTTACATATTTTTCAACTGGATTAAATTTTAAACTTTTTATGAAATCCTTTTCACGCATATAAATTTCTTCTTCTATCATATCCTTAGTTTTAAACGAATTAATGAGTTCTTTATAAAAATTATAACAATGTCTATATTCTTCTTTCCCTTCTGCTATGTTTAATGCAAGATTAATAGCTTCTACTATACCAACCGATAAACTTAAAGCAAGCGGAAGAAACGCAATAGCTGATAAACCCGTTCCACTTAGAATGACCTTACTTACTGATAATGAAATACTTATCTTTTGATACAAATTTCTACTCTTTCTGTAAACATACAATCTTTTTTCTAAATATTCTTCCATTTCATTTATATAGGATCAAATTTTTTCTGTATCTTATTTTTGGATTCACTAAATCTAACATTAAAAAATCGTATTGTTTTTGAACACTTTTATTATATATTTGTTTGAATTCTTCAGTACTTAATTTATCATCTATCTCTCTTATAATCTGTTGAATTTCTTTTGGTTGTAGATTGAAAAATATAAAGTAATTACAGTTCTTTCTTATATTGATAGGTGTTGTATAATATGACTGTGATAAATAAATAATAGATGCGTTTTTCTTTCTACCTCTGATAAATAATTCTTGAATGGTTTTTTGATCGTTCTCAGTCACACAATCATCGAAAATAACTAAATTCTTTAATGTAGGATTTAAATCATCTACTGTAATAAAATCATCTGAAGAAAAGAATACTTCTTTTTTGTATTTATCATATAATTCTAATAATGTTTTCTTATTCTTCTTACATTTCAAAATATCTTCTCTTTCTATATCTTCAAACTATATATTTCTTGTAATTTAGAATATTTAGGTTCGTATAAATCTTTTGCACATATATATAGTGCATCAAAATTTAAAAAATCATAAATCATATTCAACAGTAAATTTGTTTTACCTGAACCTGAAGGCCCTGTTATAAGCAATCTAAATGGATGTTTAGGTAACAAAGGATGTTGATTAGGATCAGGTAACTCATCTGGTTCCGTGTAATCTTTAATTTTTATCATTTATATAACAGTAAAAAATAATTTACTCGCTGTAAAAAATAATCTACTCGTTGTAAAAATTAATATTATATAAATAAACAAATTAGAAAAGGAACGAAAACACAAGTTTATAAAGCAAATAAAAGATTCAATTAAATTAGTAAAATTAGAAAAAGAAATAAGAAAGAATAGTGAAGATCAACTAAAAGAAAAATTAGGTATTCAAAAAACCTTAGAGGAATTTCATAAACCAGTCACTCAAGAAATTGAAAAATATGAAAAATCAAATAAAGAGGTTGTAAAAAGTATTCGAAATGCTGTAAAAAATATTTCATTTCCACCTCTTGATTACACATCAGATGTTAAACAATTAATGGATAGAGCAGAAGGAAAAATTACATTTTACAGTGATAAATTTATGGATATACCGTTTATCAAAAAAGAAAATTTAGAATTACCTTCTGATCTTATAAATAAATCTAAAAAAGATGTTGATGAAATAATAGCAATAGCTAAAGAAAAGCGAGATACATATAAAAGAATGAAAGGAACTAATACTAAAAATTATAACTATTCTAAAGCTGAAAGTGATTTAGAAAAAATTAAGGAATCAGATTATAAAATGGAAATGATGAAAAAATATATCCACGTCTTACATCTCATGAATGAGGCTAAACCTTGGTTTGGTGAAGGTATAGATAAAAAGGATGTATTATCAAATTTAACAGAAAAAATATGTAATGGAAGTAAATCAAAGAAATTGTATAATCAAGTAGTTTTATTGTTAGATATGTTATTAAAAAATGGAGAAATGACTTACAATGATGTACAACGATATTATAAACAATTTCTCCTATAATAAATGATAAAAAATAAAGTTTATTTAAGTGAAGGTCAGAAAAATAAACTTAAATCAGCTTTTAGAAATAAAGAAGAACTAACATTACAAATAGATAAATCTAAAACTCCTAATCATGAGATGTATTTAACTAAAACTCAAATTAATCATATTAATGATGGAAAAAGAATTACTATCAGTAAAACGCAATTAGATAAAAATGAAGGATTTTTACCATTTCTAGCAGCACTTATACCCTCTTTAATAACTGCTGCTAAATTTGCAGTTCCAGCATTAGCAACAGGTGCTTTATCTGGATTAGCTAGTTCAGCTGTACAAAAAAAGGGATCTGGGAAAAAAAAAACGTGGAAAGGGGATATATCAACCTTGGGAATTAGTAACAAAATGATTGAAGAAAATATGAAAAATGAAAAAGGATTTAGAGGTGTATTTACCTCTGATTTATTACCTAAAACAATAGCAATATTTGAAAATGGAATTATTAATTTAGATGCATCAACAGGTCCTGGAACTCATTGGGTTTGTTATTATAATGATCCTAAATATAAATATGTGGAATATTTTGATCCGTTTGGTGAATATGACAATATGAAGAAAGACTATATTCCTAAAAATATTAAATCATTTCTTGCTACATCTAATAAAAAAACAAAAATAGGTCATAATGATAGTTTCTTACAGAAACCTACATCTGTGAAATGTGGTTTATTTTGTATGAAATATATAAGAGAAAGGAATAAAGGTAAATCACCTAAAAATGTTCTCAAATCATTTCCTACACAAAAACCCAGTGACTATAATAAAAATTTTGTTCTGTATAAATGATACTATTAAAATCTGAAGGTCATGAGAAATCAGAGGAATTTACTTTAAATTTTATTACACCTCTTAAATTAAAAAAATTAGCTTTACAGTCGTTTTCTATGGAAGTTTCATGGTTTAATATAAGTGAGAATTATAGAAATAACATATTTAGAATATATACATTAGGCACAGATAGAACAATTACTATCTCAAATGGTAATTATACTATAAGAGGTTTAAATGAGTATATGACGAAAATATTTGGTAAGGATCCACCTATGAAATTTGGTATTATTGAAGCAAGACAAAGAATATCTATTAAACTGAAAAAAGATTGGGTAATTGATTTTACAAAAAGTAACTTTCATAAAATTATAGGCTTTTTAAAACCGACATATGGAAGTTATGATGAAGAAACAGAGGTAGAAGGTGAACATATAGCTAATATATCCAATGGAAATGATAATATATATATTCACTGTGATGTTGTAAAGGGGTCTTTAATAAATCAATATAATTCAGAAGTCATTTATTCTTTCACTAATAAAAATCCTCCAGGTAGTATAATTTCAAAAGAATTTAATAATTGGATATATTTTCCTGTTAAAACGGATCCTGTTGAAAGAATAAAAATGAGGATTACTAATCAAAAAGGTGAATTAATTGATTTAAATAAAGGAGCTGTAGAATTTAATTTTATACCTATTTTTTCTTCTTAAATAAATGAATAAACATAGATTATATAGAAAAAGTAAAAAAATACAGGGATTTTTAAAGGTTTTGTTGAAAACTGAACCTATTATTGAAGACCAAACATTTGTACGGAATAAAGTAAATGAAATATTTTCTATGTAAAAGAAAGGAGGTGGTTTAAAAATTCTTCCTAAATAAATGCAAAAGATTTATGATTTGAGTGATACTCATTATTATCATAATGATCATATTAAAAGTTATGAATTAAGAGAAATTCATCCAAAAGAACATAGTTCAGATGAGAATGCCACCTATGTTTTTCATATTAATGATAAAGCAAAAATTTTATATTCTAGAGGATATCTTGAACAAAAATTAAAAATTACAAAACATGATAAAACATCCATAGCAAACGAAAATGTTTGTCTGGTAAATGGTGGTGGTTTTATCAAAACTTTAAAAGTACATATAGGAGATACCGAAATTGAATCAAATACACAGTCAAATTTTTCAATTATGAATCATGCTTTAAGATTAACTCATTATACTCCTTATTATGTAACATCACAAGCTCAAGATGAATTTTTTTATCTAGATACAGCTGATTCAGCTGACCGAAAAGAGTTAAAATATGAAGGTACTTTAGAAGACACTACTAAAATAACTGAATTTTTAAATAATTTGAAAATGAATAAAGATTATAACGAAGGATTCACAAAGAAATGGGAACTAACGAAAGATAGCAATGTCATTAAAATATGGACAACTTTAGCCTTGCGAATAAACATGGAAAACTCTTTCAGATGAATCAATATATAAAATCAATAAAGGTAGATATATATTTAAGTATTCGGGTATGATAGATGATAAATACGAATATGAATTAGAGAAAGCTTAATCATTTTTAAAATTATGAAGATTTTCTTAAGATCTTTCTTTAATTGTCAGGTGAGGAAGCATTTCCCTACCTGAAAATTTATTATTATATATAAAATTTAATATATTAGAGGCTCAGGTTCTCATTTTTTTAATTTTATAAAAAATGTTTAGTTAAAAATATTGAGTTTTATCTATTAAATAAATGGGGGGGGGGGGGTCTCAATCCCACCCTTTAAAAACAGGGTATTTTGAAAAAAATATCCAATTTTTGATAGATTTGGTCTCTATAATGTACTCATTTTCAAGTTAAAATGTATGAGAGTCTTAAAACTCTCTTGATTTTTTTAAAAATACGCATTTTTGTATGATTTTATACATTTTTTAGTCTTAAGAGGTTGTCCTGGCTCCTTTAAAATATCCAATTTTTGATAGATTTGGTCTCTATAATGTCTCATTTTTTAAGTTAAAATGTCTTAAAACTCTCTTGATTTTTTAAAATATACGCATTTTTGTATGATTTTATACATTTCTAGTCTTAAGAGGTTGTCCTGGTTTTAAAAAAATGGAGGAAAGTGTCAATTTTTGATAGATTTGGTCTCTATAATGTTCATATAACTCATTTTTTAAGTTAAAATGTATGAAATTTTAGAGTCTTAAAATTCTCTTGATTTTTTAAAAAATACGCATATTTGTAAGATTTTATACATTTTTGTATGATTTTATACATTTTTAGTCTTAAGAGGTTATCCTGATTTTCAAAAAAATGAGGAAAGAGTAGTGTATGGGTATGACTCTGGGTGCAAAATGACATAGTCATTTTGTCCCAGAGTCATACCCATACACTACTCCCGACCATGCCAATACAAATTATCTGCTGGAAACACTGCATTATAAATAAATACAGCGCGAGCGTAATACGATCTTTAAAAGCTCCATTGATATGTCCGTCCTAAATAAGCTTGTTTGATACATCATAAATAAGTTCTAAATAAGAGCGATACAAATTAACGAAAACACTTGCAGGGATTGCTGGAAAAACAGGAACTTTTATTTGCTCTTACATAAAAATTGTAAATTTTAGCACTATTTAAAAAAAAAAACCAGACTTCATTAGACCGATTTTTTTTCACTTCGTTTCGTACATCGTATTATTGACTCCTCGAATGTTTTTCCTGGTATGCTTCTAACTGTGGAAAAGTAGGACAAAGAAGAAAAAAAAATGAAAGTAGAAATAATTTTTAAAAAGTAGGAAAAAGATGGAACCGTGCGATCCCTGCACTTGAAGTCGCAAAAAAGTTCCTTTACCTCAAAAGTAAAATTCAAAAAATAGTAATTGCTATCAACAAATCTGATTGAAATTCAATTTTCTGACAACAATTACAACATTAAAATAATTATACCGGGTGGTCAGAATTAAAACACCCCTACTCTGAGCTCTCTATAGATCGAACTACTCAGTGTAAAGGCTCCAAAATTGTTGAACATACTATTCAAGATATGGGGAAAGGGATTACGCGAAAAAAAAAATTAGTTCCAGAAACACGTGGCGCTGTACAACAGAAAATATGCTGAAAAGACACTAAATACACATTTTATTCGAACGTACTAAACATTCAGGGAATGCTGCTCAATTTGGTTCCCTTCTTCAAGATGTAAAATCTGCAGTCTGTGGACAGCTTGTTCAACTGCGGATCGTAATTGGTCGATTGAGATGCTTCTCACATGCAGAGTGATACTGTCTTTCTAATCTACCAAGGTTACCAGACGTCCTCGATAAACAAGACTTTTTAAGTATCCCCACAGCCAAAAATCACAGGGATTAAGATCTGGAGAACGAAATGGCCAGGTTGTCGGAAACGTACGACTAATTACTCTACCATTAGTAAAATGTTGCCGAAAAAACTGCTGTACACAGAGTCCAATGTGTGGAGGCGCTCCATCTTGCATAAAGGTAATTGAATCAAGACATTGGTGCTGTTGCAGTTGGGGCACAACAAAATTTTCGAGCATGTTTTTGTACCTCCTGGCCATCACGGTGCATGTCACAGGGCCATTGGGAGTAACCTCTTCGAAAAAGAAAGGTCCAAGAATGAATGTGGTTGTGAATCCACACCAGTATGTAACTTTCGGTGAGTGAAGTGGAATCTCTTGGAAGGTTGGAATCTCTTGGAAGGATTTTCCGTGTCCCAAATGCGACAGTTATAGTTGTTGACT
Source organism: Amaurobius ferox (assembly GCA_951213105.1). Classification (NCBI taxonomy): domain Eukaryota; kingdom Metazoa; phylum Arthropoda; class Arachnida; order Araneae; family Amaurobiidae; genus Amaurobius; species Amaurobius ferox. Next base: position 27,643,198 of record OX578144.1, read on the forward strand.
GTTCCACTTAGATGGAAATGCGCTTCATCGCTCTATAGAATCTGCCATGGCCACTACGATGCATCCCCTTCAACTCTAGCCAGAAATGTCAATACAAAGGTCAGTCGCTTCTCCCTGTCGATGGTCAGCAAGTGGTGATTGTGACTAATTTTGTACGGGAAAAAATGCACTATGTTTCTCAGTACGTTCCGCACTGTGCTGTAGGGAACACCCAAGTGTCGTGACACTCCACGTGCACTTCTACAGTCTATGTTATCCATTGATTGCTCAACAATAGCGGTGGCAGCATCGTCAACGACATCTGAACGAGTCGATTTGCGTCTTCGACCCGGCTGAACGCCAAGATGTCTAGTTTTCTTGAATCAAGCGATCACAGCTTGTAGAAGTAATGGTCCTTTGCGCAAATTCTTAATTCGACGAAACTCCCGAAGTGCAGCTGCAGCATGTCCTTTGTTTTCATAAAACAGCTTCACAAGCAAAGCGCGTTCTGGCAGTGTGACAGCCATCGCTGATAAGAATGAAAATTTCCCAGTTTTATCCCCTTTTATGTCCAGAACATAGTAGCTGCAAACCAAGGGTTTATGCAAATTTTTGTGCTTACAGTGCGAAATTGCAGTTACAATGACAGTTTAAGTTTCTTCACTTTTTTTATCTTCTTTTTTTTCATATCAGCAAAAGAAATTAAAAAGGAAAAATTCCATATCGCATGCGTTTTTTTTTTTGTGATTATTTTGTGTCTTTTCAGCATATTTTCTGTTGTACAGCGCCACCTATCGGTGTCTCTGGAACTAATTTTTTTTTCGCGTAATCCCTTTCCCCATATCTTGAATAGTAAGTTCAACAATTTTGGAGCCTTTACACTGAGTAGTTCGATGTATAGAGAGCTCAGAGTAGGGGTTTTAATTCTGACCACCCGGTATATTCCAAAACACAAAAATTTAAATAAAGTAGCACTTGTTTAGCCAAAAGTCTGAGATATCGTTCGCAGGCCATCTGCTACTGATTTGATTGTCTTTTTAAAACTGATTTTGAAGTTGAAATTTTGACGGATTTTCGGTTTTAAAGGTTCATTATTTTGAAACCAATTCGAATTTAAAAAAAAACTGATTTTGAAGTTGAAATTTTGACGGATTTTCGGTTTTAAAGGTTCATTATTTTGAAACCAATTCGAATTAAAAAAAAAAAACTGATTTTGAAGTTGAAATTTTGACGGATTTTCGGTTTTAAAGGTTCATTATTTTGAAACCAATTCGAATTAAAAAAAAATCTCACCGAACCGTATTGTCCAGGGACCGAAATGCCTCTCTGTACAAAATTTCTCTGTTGGTCCGAAACTTCGAATTTTTGCTACAGATATCTTCTTTTATTATGTAAGATAAGCTATTTTATACGAAACTTTTTGGTAGTAATGTGTAACAATAAGGCTAGTAAGTTTCAATGAGATCGAGTCATAAGAAAGCCCCAATTTGTCTTGCCAAAATATATAGAAATTTGCTATGCAATATGCAAAGTCTTGTTCAGACTTTTACATTTATTTACACATTCAATTTATTTTCTTCTTTTATTGCACAGAATGTATGATCCGACCGTCGACGTTCTTTCAGCAGAGTGGTCTCCTTTTGAAGAGGTGACTTGGGTGCTGCCTCTGCAGTCTGAATTAACGGGATGGAGGCAGAAGTTGATGGAGATGGAGGAGAGGCTCTTCAGCAAATCAGAAAATATTGACGTTGCTTTCATTGCTGATTTTCCAGGTACAGTGAGGAAATTGGAACTCTCAGTAATAAGCTTTTCAACGTGGCCCGCATACTGCACTATTGGTGGATTGATAGTAGACGGCACAGCCTGACTTACCCTGATGGTGCCCAGGACGTATAGTACCCCTTTCCCAACAACAACCACGACAGTACATATGGTCCAAGGTTATTATATGGCCAGGGATCAGTGGCATGGCTAGAGGAGTTTGAGGTCTTACTATCCATTAGCTGAACAATATTTACAACTGTAATTCCCTTATTCGATCGTTGACTCCCTCTTTCCGAGATCTTGGTTAAACCTTTGATCACAGCTTTATTACTTTCCTTACATACATAATGTATAAGGAAAGTATTGTGACGGAGTCGAAAATTCGAATTCGAGTTTTCAACGGGAGAGCATGTTTCAAGAATCCCTGATCACGAATCAAACATTTTTGAGGCGATGTCTGTGTGTGTGTGTGTCAGTGAGTCTGAGGAGATATCTCACGAAGGAATGGAGCGATTCGAATGAAATTTGGTACAAAAATCACAATCCGTGAATACTGGAAGCTTATTGTTTTTAAACGCAATCGAATGTTCAGAACCTCTAAATTTTCAAGTGAAATTTAAAAAAAAATCATAAAAAAATCAAACCTTTAATAAAGTTACGCAAATAGACGTTTCTCATGTAATTTTTCCTTAGAAAACGATTGACAAACTTTAGAATGCTAGCATGAACCGTTCTCGAGATGTTACACATTTTTCAAATAAATTTATAAAAAAAATCCCATAATTTGGTGACGTCATTCTCGTGGATCTACCTCGTTCCATTCATAAGAAAAGATACTTTGAGTAATACATGTGTATTTGAACGCAAATAATCATTTATCGGCTATAAGAATAACTTATTTCTCCATCCATAAAGCGAGAATTCAAATCGAGAAATTAAATTTTCTTCCTTTTATTAATTATATTCATTAAAACAAATTTTATTCCACAAAAAATGATTAAACGAAATTATTTCTTTCCTCATTTTATGGCTTGGTGCATTTTAAAATAACATTAATTCGCAAAAATTGAAAAAAAAAAAAATCTGAAAATATCTAGTTTATCTTAGTTTAGCGGGAGTTGTTTCATTTTCAGTTTGGTCATCAATGATCACAATAAAGAATTACAGAGAGCGTAAAAAAGTTCATATATTTTTATTTCATTTCCTTTTGATTTTTGTGGCATATATATATATATTTTTTTTTTGAAGGGCAATTCTATTTTTCAAGCTTTATGGATCTCTCGCTTAGCGAGATTTTGGCGAAGAATTTGGCGGAATATCGCCAACTTGGCGACTTTTTAAATGTTTCCAAATTAACGAAAATCTCGCCAAATGAATAAAAATGACGACTAATTAACGAAAATTCAATATCTTGGAAAGAATATAAGTTTCTACTATAAGAATAACTTATTTGTTTTGCTGTAAAAGTAGTAAATTCATTGCATTATATAAGGAAAGTCATGTGCTGCCCACATCAGATTTTTTTATTGTATGTGCATGATGTAACATTCTATGACTACATCAGCAAAGACAGTTTTACCCAATGTTTTATTTTCAAGACTATTGCCTCTGTAGGAGGAAAAGCAGATTAAAATAAAATCTTTGAAAAGTTTCGTTTTAATTTTTGAAGATAAATGCAATACAATATTTATCTCATATCAAATATTTACTAAATATTAAATGAAAAGAAAAAGTAATAGTCTGCAAATTTCTCAATTCATTTGGTGCTTAAGGGCTTCGGCACTGTATGACCACGTACAACCTGACCAGGGTTGCAAAGCCTGGGAAAAATACTGATTCCCATGACTATGAATTTCCATAGATTCAAATTAAATTTTCTTCCTTTTATTAATTATATTCATTAAAACAAATTTTATTCCACAAAAAATGATTAAACGAGATTATTTCTTTCCTCATTTTATGGCTTGGTGCATTTTAAAATAACATTAATTCGCAAAAATTGAAAAAAAAAAATCTGAAAATATCTAGTTTATCTTAGTTTAGCGGGAGTGGTTTCATTTTCAGTTTGGTCATCAATGATCACAATAAAGAATTACAGAGAGCGTAAAAAAGTTCATATATTTTTATTTCATTTCTTTTTGATTTTTGTGGCATATATATATATTTTTTTTTTAAAGGGCAATTTTATTTTTCAAGTCCATCAGCACCAGCATTGTGTATGACTTGCCAAATTTAATGAAAATCGAACAGATAGATTTTGTGAATTACACAAACAATATGCTAAAGTAGTTGAGTTTTCTACGATGTATATATTGATTGAAAACCTTAATTCAAATTTCGAAACCCATTCCAATATATATGATAGATTAGAAAATGAGACGGTTCCTTCGGGACACCTAAGAACAATGGGCGAGCCTTAGATAAATTTGGAGAAAGTCTACTAAATACTTGTAGCCGAAAATATAAGCAACCCACAGCTACAAAATTTGGTACCGTGATATTTCAGTTCAGGCCCGAAAACACATCAAAGCGATTTTGTTCTATAGTTATTATATGTTGAAGCTCCCTTTTGAGCGATCGTTGAAAAATCGGTTCCTTAACGATTGAAAATATTATCGCAGAGTTTTTCACCTTGACTCCCAATGGAAAGATCGAAGAATTCTCTTTCCGTTGGTGTCTGTTCCGTGATGAACGGAATCCGTACTATCAATAGATGCATTGTCGTGAATTATATATATATATATACTTTTCGTGTTTTGAAAACGTAATTTATTTAAAAAATTCCGATATAAAAAAATAATTGATTGATAATACGTTCTTCATAATTTAACAGCAGCTCTTTTGAATATGCTCCACTGCTTCAATACAAAAGCATCATCTCGTAATTTTAAAAATGTGCTATAACAGATAAACGGAACCCCGTTTCTGACCCTGAATAGGGCAAGGCATTTTTGTGAGGGAAACAAGTTTGCTTTCAAAGTCAGAAGAAAAGTTGCTAACAGTCGGTTCATGACATGACAAAATACAAGTCTTGTATCTTTCTGAATCATCTATTTGGAATAGCAGAATGTTAGCGACTGGTTGCTATGGAAAGTGACATATGTGTTGCATTCGGTTTTTGAGAATTTACTGAGAGTTCAAGTATTGTTTGAATCAGAGGTTTGCATCTTAAATATCGTGCAACGCCGGGTACATTTTCTAGTGTTACGTAATTTTAGACAGATATATTTTGCTGATAAGAGGTTTGCATCTTAAATCCCGTGCAACGCGGGTACATTTTCTAGTATTACGTATTTTTAGACAGATATATTTTGCTGATATTTTCGTATACATTACCAATATGGCAATATTCGCAGATAAAATACGTTTTAAAATTTCTGATCGAAACCCAATGGGTGTAGCAACCACAGGGACTGATCCATTCTTCCCCTACTAACTCACCACCTCTTAAATAAACTTTTGGGCCTAACAAGGTAGGATCAAAAAGTTCGGAGACTGTGCTGATATCTCCAACCCTGATTGGAGGAGAGGGGAACTATTTTACGGTGGAGTAGAGACATGTGTAACGCGAGACAAAAAGAAGGTCCGCAGTGCAGGGGGTGCAACACAGACAGCGCAGCAGGTGCAATGACAGACAGCGCAGCAGGTGCAATGTTTCTGTCGACGATTTCCCCAAACGCTGGCAGAATTTTTACATTCGGACGTTGATCATCAAACGCCATTTCCGTTTTCAACGAATGCGAACAACTACAGTTCACTGGCACGCATTGTCTGGTAAAACACCTGCTTCTGCCTTTTCACATATCGCGTCACATGTGCATCTACGCCACGGTAATATACGTCCCCTCTTCTCCAATTAGGGTTGGAGATATCGGCACAGTTTTTGAACTTTTTTTATCCTACTTTGCATATTTATTGTGCCCATACTTCGCTCAGACACGTAGCTAGTTTTGGGAGGCACCAGACCTTGTAAGCACAGGATTGCTCAGTCAGAGGGTACTAGGATTTAGAGGTTGAAGGTTTGCGAATCCCTCGCTGAATTAGCGGCGCCGCCTTCGAGACACTTTTTGAACCCCCGATAATTTTATTCCGGGTTCCTCGAACTCCTAATGCTTTTGTGCCTATTTAGTGTACAAATTTCGTTTTTTGTTATTAATTCTTCAAGTTTTTTATTATTCATTAATCCTTCAAGTTTTTCATTATTCATTCCCTGTTTACTATAAACTCGAGAGTATAGAAATTTCCCCCTCAGACTGTTCATTGTAACCTGAATACAAGATTTCAATTCAGAAATGATATAAATAGAAATTTGTTGACATTTTTAACATTGGTAAAAATACCTAGAAATAAATTTGACATGTTTTGTTATTTTTATATAGATAATTGTGTTGGAAATTTACTCAGTATATGTATATTGCATTATAAATAATAATACTGTGCCTAAAATAAATAAATAAATATTTAGAGAAAAAAAATATTTTTCTATACTTAATTATAATTTGCTTCATTTTAGAATTTCAGACGTCTTATTGTGAGATAATCTGACTGAATGAGATTTAAATCCTTTGAAAAATGCACGGGTCATTCAATTTAAAATTTTCGGAACCCCCCCCCCCCCCCCCCCCCATAATGTTTCAAGTCGGCGCCTATGCCCTGAATATTACTTTACGTTGATGCTAAGTGATGCTGCCTCTAAAGTAGGAAAAGAAAACTTGTGGAGATAAAAATATTAAAAAAGAAAGTGTGTTTTCTGAGGCTAAGTAAAGTAGTCTTGATTTCAAATTGGGCAGAAGATAATACTAGTTTCTCTCTCAAGCCTGGTAACCCAATCTCTGTCAATAGAGGAGATTCAAAGGTTACATTGCTGAGTACTTCATACAGTACATAATTAGAAGGTAGGATATTGCAGATCATTGTTTCAGTACTATGCATACATTTCTTCCATATAAAAATAATGCATTTTTTGTTGAAGGTTTCAGTTTATTAAATTACATTGGTGAAGATTTCAGCAACACCAGCCTACATGTTCTCAAAGGGATGGTAGAAGTTCAGATACCTCCAAATAAAACAGTACAGCTCAGTGAGGGGCAGGAAATACTGGTAATTAAATTTAATATTATTTTTGTTACTTATAGATGTGTGCATAATTTCATTCAAAGAACAGGCAGATCAACCTTTAAAATTTAAAGATCAGAAGTTTTAGACTCATAAAACCCAATTTGATATAGTTTCTCAACATTTTCAGAACAAAATATTATCAAGTTAATTATATGCTCAGCTGTAAATATTCTATATTAAATAAAGTATCATAATAATACAAGTCGGTTAATCAGTTCATGAATTATACTTTATATGTGAGGCTCTAAATGTATATTATATAAAAATTGCACACATGCATCTTAAAATATTATTCTTTCCTTACAAAATTAACATACCTGAACTAACTCTCCTTAGAAAATAGTTGAAGTTTGTTTGCAACGGTATGTACTTATGCTTGCTGGTTTTAATTATCAATTTTTTGGGAGTATGAGCGGAGAAAATGATCTAAATTGAAAGTTTTTGTTACAAGGCTAAAAATTCTATCAGAATCTGCATTGCTATGCATTGCTAAATAGAATAATGAAAATAGCAAGCATAAATTTTGACAACAATTCATACAGTAGAATCCATTTATAACAAGTTTTTATTTAGCATATTCTGTATTTAATAAGAAAATTGTGAACTTTTAATTGGTACAATGCTAACTAAAGTCCGATTTACTCATTTTTAATGGACAAAGTTTTCAAGTTTCCAGAGTGAGCAAGTATACAAAATTGAATGAAATATATAAACAAAAAAAAATCGACTTTGTGCATGATTCGTTGAAGAAGTAAGAAAGATGGTATGAATTGGGGTTATCGGACAACTGTAGAAAGTCTTGAAGCTGAAGGTCTGAAAGGTGAGGAGTTGAAAACAAAGATATTGAATAGAGATCATGAAATTGGTCTTGGTGAAAGGGAAAAACAATTATATTCTTAAGGAAACGAATATACCTTAAATAAAAGAGGAGATCAGGGTTGGCAAGTTTTTGACAAATGACGGTTTTATCAGGTTTTAACTGTCATGTCAAAAACCTGTTTTTGACAGAGTTTTTGACATTTGTTAAAAACCTGAAATTTTTCAGCAGGATAGTGAAAAATAAATAATTATCAGCTAATATAAATATAAAATAATTAATTTTAGCTAATAGTAAATATATAAAACAAATATAACTCATAAATAATAATTACTTATTTAACATTTAGTTTTTGCTATAAAGAGTATATTGAGTATTTCTTTTGTTTAATTCTTCAAAATAAAAATACATTACATTAACATTAATTGTGTTTTGGTAAATTTCAGAAAAAATGCAGCTGAAGGAACATTACTGCCCACTAAGTAATTGAAAAATCAAAGCATTATGTCCATGTCCACCTCACTTAGTATCTTTAGAGAAAACAAATTATTATATCCTAGTTCCATTATGTAAACAAAATATTATGAAGAGAATAAGTAGTTCCTTGTTCTTTTATTGTCTAATTTTAGTCCCATTCTAAGTCCTTCTTTCCCTGGAGCATATGGTAACAGAAAACTAGCTTAGAAGCCTTCTGAACTCCAAGTTTGTTCCTCAGTTTTGAATGAATAAAACCAAAATTGGAGAATATTCTCTCTATTGATGCTGAACTGCACGGGCTAGAATGTAAGTGCACCATAAGCTGTATAAAGTCTGGTTGAATAGATGTTCTCTTAATGCCTTTTCACCATACAGATTGTGACATCCTGAACCAGGAAGAAACTTCCAGGGTATGGTGTAGATTCAGCTTCAAAAGCAATTAAAAATGGCAGAAAAGTTGGTTACACTTCAAACAATTCAAATAATTTTGGTTGAATAGATGTTCTCTTAAGGCCTTTTCACCATACAGATTGTGACATCCTGAACCAGGAAGAAACTTTCAGGGTATGGTGTAGATTCAGCTTCAAAAACAATTAAAAATGGCAGAAAAATTAGCTGCACTTTAAATAACCATGTACGAGCTGCTTCCCTTTGCTCGTTATTGAGCAGTTCACCTTTATATACTGGATGTGTCATGCAAGCCAAATAATGAAAGGGTTGTAGATAAGCTTTCATGCGCTGGACAACTGCATTATGATGTAGAGCCAAATTTGAATCTTGGGCTAGGGAAAGCCATGCCAGACAAAAATGAGCCAGAGTAACATTATTTCCTTGTATCATGTCCAGGAAGTCAGCAAGTGGCTTTACCTGCATTTGAAGTTCTTTAACCTGTTGGTACAAGCAGTAGTTATTTACAAGGTTTGTGATTCTTATCTTAATGTCATGATCTTCAAATTTTGACATATGCTGATCAGTTGCTAATCAAACTATTTATGCAGGTGAGTTGGCTGTTCCAGCTTATGCCATTTGAAAGCTGAGGCTTCACAGTATCATGCACTTCATGTATCCAGGCAGCTAGAAGGTGATGATTATGAAAGAATTTCTGTATTTCTACTACATGTTTCATAATACCTGATGGTGTAATTTCCTGCCCAAGTAGATTCATCCAGTGGGCACAGCAGCCATATACAAGCAGATCATCAGTTTCTTCTTTTAGCATCTGGCACATTTTTTTCTCATTATCACTTACAGCACTTGTAACAGGACAAACAAATTTATCCCTAGCTAGTTTTATTGACCCCTTTACTTTCTCTTTACAAAACTCTGCTGTTTTTGCTTGTCCTGCACAATCGCTGGCTTCAAGATAAAGCACTTTTTCATCTACATGCAAGGAAGAAGCAATTACTGCTTCATTGTGAATGTCGGTATATATTTATAGTTTGCTACACAAAAAATAATAAAAATAACACTGATATACATGTAATATAAATATTAATTATAATGTAAGTATTCCATGATTTGGAAAGTAGTTTTGCAACTTTATTTAGACTAAAATGTCAGCAATAACTGTGATCCGAAACTTGCACAGATGTTTTTGACAGTTTTCAACACTTTGACAGTTTTTGACAATTTACGACGGGTTTTTGTCAAGTAATGTCAAAAACCAGTTTTGGAAGTCAAAAACCCAACCCTGGAGGAAATAGATGAAAACTACTATAATCAAAATTCCAAAGAAGGGGGACTTGTCTGTGTGGACTGGAGAGGAATTAGTTTAATGTCCATACTAGTAAAGGCGGTTGGGAGAGTCTTTATCAACAGGCTCAAGAACGAAATGAGAAAAATGTTGAGAGAAGCTGGGTTCAGAAATGGTGTTGGAACAACACAACAAATTTTCACTTTAAGAAATATTATTGAACGAAGCATTTAGCATAATGCTTCTCCTTACCTAAATTTCATTGCTTTCAGGAAGGCCTTCAATTCAATAAACAGCAAGAGTACAGCAGGGTTGTAGACGTTGGGACTATTATTTATAATAGTCATTGACTGAATAATGAAAAACTCTATAAAGGAGAAAAATTGTGGCATCAGGTGGAACTTTATGTCAGTGTTAAAAGATCTGGATTTTGTAAATGATATTGTCTTGATGTCCTCAAAGCTTGATGATCTACAGAAAAAAACTGAACATGCAAAAACCATTGGTTTTCACAGTAACAACAGTAAAACCAAGGCCAAGATTAAATGAAAAAACAACTAAGGAAATTTTATTAAAAAATGATTCTCTAGAAGATGTGGATGGTTTTCCTTACCTTGGTATCATGGTGGGTACAGTTGAAACTGATGAAGAAATAGAAATTGGATTAGCAAAAGTCCAAAGCTGTTTCCAAAGGATCAGCAAATTGTGATGAATTTTTTAAATTAATAAGTTAACTAAACGTAAGCTGTTTAATACATTAGTCAAAAATGTGCTGCTCTATGGAGCAGAAACCTGGATAGTGACTGTCCCAGGGCAAATTTGGGACATTGCAAATTATGGAGGAGTGTAACCTACAGAGATGGTCCCTGTACTTCTCCTTTAATTCATATACAGTTCCCTAGGAGAACACCTGCAAAGGGATGAGCAGGCCATGTTTCTGGGAAATATGGACAACGATCGCCCAGTTACTGAGGGGGCGCTCTTGGGGAGAGCTGACCGTTGTCCGGTTCGGCTGCACGTGCACGCAGGGTCGTGAGAACCCTCGGTCCACCTGCCAGATATTAATTCTGGGGTGACCGCCATCCTCCTGTCAGCACAGCACCCAATAGCTGGACATTTTTGGAAATATCCAATGATGATACCAGGGGCTTTGATTGGGGGGACGAGTAACAGACCTGGGGCTTAATTGTGTAGGAGGAGACATTTTTCCGATGATCGAGAGAGTTTGAGAATTTTCAGAACGAACGGAAAAAGATTGGGTTTGAGACTTCAGAGAGAAAGGACGGAGAATTGGTTTGTGTGCTCGAGAGAGAAGAGTCTCTCAAAAATTACGTCTGCAGCGATGTCCGGCGATTCCTCCACCGAAGTGCCCCGTATCCAGTGGCGCATCCAACGATATTCGAAGGTATGAAATGCATGTATCGCATACTTAGTCTGTTGACACAGTTTTAATTAATGTTTCACTCTCTCGACATCTTGTTAAATCCACACTTGAGTAAATAGTAGGGACGAATTTAATTGCAAACATAAATGGAGATTTTAATTACATACATTCTTTAAATATTCATTTTTTGAAAATGTCAATGGAGAGTCATTGTAATTTGTTAAGAATGTTAATTGAACCAATCAAATATGTTTTTATTATTATTTTTTAATTTCATTTTTATCAATAAATACATTGTTATTGTTTTATATCATGTCCGTTGTCCTCATTTGCCACTAATTTAATTCTATGTATTTTTATTCGACACGGCCAATGTCGGAGATGAGAAACTATACTAATTTATGCGTTCTAACAGGACGTGTGGTTAAAACCCACATAACAGTGACTAAATGCTTGTCAGGGTAAATGTCGCAGTAAAATACCGAAATTTTTTGAGCCTATTTTTAATGAAAGTCTGTATAAAAAGACCAAAATGAGGCCCATCAAGCCTGATATTAGATTTAGAAAATCGAAATGGGTCGGTCACGTTTTGAGAATGCCATGAGGCAATATTCCTGCCATTGCCCTGGGCACCAGATGGTAGGCATTCTCGTAGAAGACCGTAGACTACTTGGAGAAGGATGACGGAAGCAGAAAGGAACCATATAGGATGGGCGAGCTAGACACAAGCAAGGACTGCTGAACTTGATCTCCGTCAATGAAAGTCTAAGCTGAAGGTCTTATGTGCCACATAGACAGGAAGAGGAGATGATGATGAAAAGAGAAGAAAACAGTTCTATCTCTCTCTTAAAATCTGGCACTTAAATCAATAGTCTGAATCAGAAATACTTTTACATGGTATGTAATAGGATTTAGGGGGAGATTGTTGAGGGATAAAAAATAGATTTTGAGTATAAAAGTCTAAATATATGACCTATATGTCTTCTTCCTGACTTTTATGACCATTCCTCAAATTATATATAGTTCTGGTAATCGAATTTTCATTCGCTGACCATGGATCTGATGAACTAATTAATGGATCCTAGCTTGCTCTTTATAACCGCATCCTATCTGTACATATATTTTCTATGTTTTATTGTGTTTAACAATGTCATACTTTTATTGTTATAAAGTGAGAAGGCATAATAACAAACAGTACAAATGTAAAGTACTATATTTTCTAGATCAAATCAATGTTCAAAGAATGTTCTTGAATGCAAGAGCATCAGTTTATTTTCTAATAGCATTTTAATATAAAAAGAAAATACAATGAATACACAAACACAGTTTAAAGCAATAAATGAAATGCATTCATAACAAAAGTCACCAAAAGTGCATTAAAAATACACTAAAATGGCCGAAAATCGAAGACTTCTGTTATTATTTTAAAAATGTGTAATGCAATTCAATTGCTTGCATTGTCTTTCTAAGAGAAACATGCATTAGCAGCCTACTAAATATATTTTAATAAATACAAATATAATTTTTTGTATTTGTAAGAAAAAACTTTTCACACAAAATAAGTTTAAATTTTTTGGAAATGTGGTACGCAATTCAATTCTTTCAAATTGTTTAATTTATATTCAAACATATGCCACTTGTATGGCTAATGCCGGCATAGCTTTTGGTTTTGGAGCAACAAGTATTAAGTTTGAATCCTGTGTACGAGGGATAACTCGAAATATGCATGGATGTTCGTAGCGTTTCAAAATCTATTTTAACTGTAAGTCCAAAGAGTGCAATGTGTCATTTTCTTTGATGGATGTACTGGGACAATGTGTTTCATCACAGAATGGCTCATACTTTTTGGACAGGATGGCTATACAATTGACTTACACAATTGCATTGGCGTGTGGGCCAATGCAAATGTATAAGTTTTTAGCCATTATAGTAATATAGACATAAAACCCATCAAATGACAATCACAATGCGCATAAAGGATTGCGCATAGGATTCCCCTCCTCCCTCCACATCCATCTGCATGCAGTGCTTGTGTTTCTAAAATCTTCAGACACATGCATACCATACAATATTGTTATTTATTATACTCCCCCCCCTAACGAAATGTAATTAAATTACTATACGACCTGTTAGAGAAATATTTATACATTTATAATATAATACTGTTCTTTCAGATTCCTGATGCTCAATATCATCTTGTATCGCCACTCAGGCACAGACCAGCTTGCTACATGTATATCTACTACATGAAGAACAAGACCAGTTCAGTAGTAGATCAAGAGTTTTGGCAAGGTAAAATTTTCAATAATTAAAATTAAGTTTTGCAGAAGTATAAAATTATTTGCTGTAAAAATGATTTAAAATAATTTTTCTTTGGAAAATATCCCTCAGCTAATATTAAGAAAAAGAACCATTTAACTTCAATACAGCAGTTCCCAAAATGACATAAGCTCAAAATTAGTTTAACAAATTGGGTTAATTTATAATTATTTCTTTCTATGGGTTGATAATTTGAGGTATTCAACATGACTTTCATTACAGATTAACATATTTCGATATAGTGGAGGAAAAATTTGACAAATCAGAGCTTACCTTTAACTAGAATGTGATGAAAGTAAATATGGCTTTTGTTCTTACTCATTAGTATAAGTATACTACATTTCATATGATTTACTAAATTGTTTTGCGAGTTATAAAAGTAAACTTCCTAATATCTCAAAACTGCTCATAACTAAAACAATGTTATATATTTATTTCTGGTTAAGAATACTTGCAAAGTCTCCACTTATTTAAGAGTGAACATATTTAAATATTTTGATTTTCAGTTTTGGATTAAAAAAACCTACAATATCTCGAGAGTGGTATTTGTTATAGTTTCATAAATTAAGTTATTCACTTCTAAATAAAAAATTACACATAAAATATGTATTTTTTATTTTAACATAATTATTTTTATGTTTTGATTTTTGAAAAAAAAATGCTAATACAAGGCCTTTCCAGAATTAAGTTAGTTCCAAGTTAATAGTCAACATTTATTGATTGGAATAATTGTACTAAATTTGCTTGGCTTCTTCCAGTGATAGGAAAAGTAGAATATCCCTTTGGTAGTAGAACTCTACTTTAGTAAATTTCTAAAGTAGAACTCTCCTTCATATGGAAAAGTAGAATATTCAATATTTTGAGAATAGCTAGTAAATAATTTTAAAATATTAAGATTAAATGTACAAAAAATTCACTCATCTATTAATAGTGTTGTTGTTGAGACCCAGACCGTCCGACCTACCAGAAAGGTGTAAGGTAACTGTATGGACGGCCGGGAAGTGCCACCCAATTTAGACCGGAACCCAGTGGGGGTGGCATCCACAGGGACCGTACCCTCCTTCCCCTACCACCAACCTCTCGGAAGGACTTACGGACCCACATGTTTAACGTGATCGTACTCCGCATGAACACGGCGGCATTTGTGGCAGCGTGCAAATCTAGCGCGCAAACCACGGGGATACCGCACCCGAGATGGCCAACAGCACGCGGCGTTTCGAGGTGGTCACCCACCAAGTACTAACCGCGCCCGATGCTGCTTCACTTCGGTGATCTAACGAGAACCGGTGTTTTCAGCACGGTACGGCCGTTGGCCCGTCTATTAATAGTGTGTACATATTTAATTTTTTCTTTTTCATTTTACATAAAATTAACTGTTGTATGGCTCAACTGGATTTTCTCATACTAGAATCCAATTTTAAGCAGCTTGTGATTATTATTACTATTATTTTTTTCAATTTTACAAGAAAAAATTTGAAAAATCTGTTGTTGTTCCCAATGATCAAAATTATAGCATGATGTTACACTTTATTTTAAAGGGTGTGAGAAAATCTTTCGATTGATTCAGATAAACCTGTTTGAAACGGAACCTATAGGAAAAGGAATACTGTAATAAGTGGAAAATATCTTTAGCCCCATCCAAAAATATAGGAAATTCATGTTATTTTCCTCTGTGTGAAACGGAACCTGCACAATGCGGAAACAGACGGCCAATTTAAAATATTTTGTTAATAAAAGCACCTGTTGCAATGAACAGTGAATAGAAAAATTATCTAATTATTTTAGCCATTTATTTCTATAAGAACCATTTCTCACAGAACTTTCTATTAAATTATATCACGATTTTCTGCAAGCCATAAATTATATCACAATTTTCTGAAAGCCATTTCAGAACTTGAGCATTTTCTGTTAATCAGGAAGACTCTGAAATGTTAGAAATATTAATCAATGCATGATTTTTACCAGAACGTCGTATCATTAGTAAGACATGTCCTAGAAACCATGTTGGATTCTTTTGAAAGTTCATCTCACATTTTTTTTAAAATTTACTTTTTGTTTTATGGTAAGCAGTAATATTTTGCATATAAGTCAATTCATCTAGGTTTTAAGGTATGGTAATAAGCTAACAGTTAAGGGCATGGATAACACTATATTTTTATTTACATACACTCCTGTGATCACAGTTTGCAAAAATGTACATACATACATATTTAAAATAATTAAATTAGCTGTTAAGCTATAATATAGTATTAATCGGATTTATCTAAATACACTTTTCAGAATTTTTAAAGTCTGTATAGATGAGGATATGGACTACCAGCATTTCTAGCTAAACTTTTAAACTTAGTTTTTCCTGAAATGATCTGCATGAAACGGAAACCTTTCCAAGACGGAAAATTCTTCCGGTCCCCTGAATTCCATTTCAGGCAGGTTCGACCATACTAAGTTTGGTAATGTACCTCCCAGGAGTCTAATAATATCAAAAACACAAAATTTGTATTGCAGCTATTTTCCACTATAATTATTGAATCTATTAAGTTTTGTGAGCCATAACTAACTCCTTTTATGCATAATTATATGAAATTTTGTCCTATGCTGCCATGTATGTTAAAAAAATATATAAAATTTTGAATACATTGCAAAGTTTTCACTCGAATAAATTTTTTTTTACCCAGTTCAAGATTTTTTGTTAACAAAGATGAATATAAAGTTTTGTGAAAATGCTTTAATATTTGTGGCAGCTATTGTGTTTGCCAGAAATCGATCATACAAACAGACTCCAGAAATAGTCAAAACGTGTTCAGGAGGTCCTAAAACATATATTGACTTCAAAATCTCAAAATTGAAAATTTTCCAGAAAACAATATTTTCCCAATACTACATATGAGAAAGTGAAAATGTGAAATACCTTGAGAACAACGTATGCTACAGTACTATATGCCATTTTCTTTAAATGAAAAATCACAAAATGTATAACATTTTAAAACCACAATTACGTTTTTATAATGTGTTTTAACAAAATTGAAGGCTTTCCTCAAGTCTGTTTACCCAAAAATCAATTGGTCTTCGACATCTATCAATTGAAACAATTGTACCAAATTTCATTTGATTTACTTAAATTGTTCTAGAGTTATTTTCAGGCAGACAGGCATAATTGAAAAATGGTTGATTCGCTCAAATCATGTAGATTCTTCAAAATTTGTGTCAGATTCCATCATAAAACTAGTTTAATCCCATCACAATACTTATCCTTTACATATACATGTATTTCTAGAAAAATAAAAAGTAGTAATTTAGGAATTGAAAGTACTAGATTAAATTGGTTATTATTGACTTATAGCATTTAAAAGATGGAGATATGAAAACATTACTATTTACCATAAAATGAAAATCCTGAATGTTTGAACTTTCATTTAATTCTTTGAACATTTATAATTCTTTGAGTTATACTTATAGCAACTTACATATTAATATGAAAAGCTATCCTGAGTAACTTAAGTTAAATTCTACGATAATGCTCCCATTACAAAGAACAGCATACATATACTGGTTTCACACAATATTAAATTTAGTTATAAATAAATTCTGTCTAAACATTCAAAAATACTGAAATTATCTTAGGATAATCAGGGAAGCAGTTAATACCATAATTACTTCTTTAAAGCTAAATATTAATTTAATGCAATGTTTTAGTATTCTTTAAATAGTTTCTTAATGAATTTTAGGTGGAACATGTCCAGCAATTGACTATTCAAGTAATCATCTGACAAACGACAAAGCTAACTCTTGCTCAACATTATGTTGGGAAAAGTGGAAAAAGGACTTATTGAAAAAACTTGACATATGGACAAGAAGGTATAAAACTTATAGAATATGCAAAATAAATTGTCCTGTAAACCATAATACATGTTCAACTTAACTACTAAACAGGCTATTCAAATACATTAATTTATAAAAAGAATTTTTAATATTAAAACCTTTTTCAATTTTTTTTTTAGATTTTGAAGTTATAATTTTATACAGTTATGATTTCAGAATAATAATACACTTATTTTTATGAATGCCTAGATTTTGTACAATATGAGCAGAGTGGGATAGTTTCTTTGGGGTAAATTTGCTTCAAAACCAGTATGTTTAGATTTAGTGCTTTTTTTTTTTTAATTAAAAAAAAAATCTTTTAATTCCAATTTGCTAATTAAAACTATCTTCACAGAAGGCCCACTTAAAATAGTTAATTTTTGTACTATTACTAAAATTTGTCACAAATTCAAAACTATCGTAGTTTGAAAATCTATCTTATTTGAAACATTTACTGGAATTATGGGTGTGCAACCATCATTCAAGAGTTAGTTCTGCAATCTGTTTGAAACACCCTGAATATTTTTACTTATCTTGAATAAACAAGATTAAAAAATATCAAGCAATCTCGTTTATTACTGCCATTATTGATTTTCCATTCTTCAAGTGGAAATGGCATTGCATTTTTAACTACACTTCTATTTATATTTATTAAAAGAAATGAGTAGTAATTCTGCTTTAAGATCTGGTACTTCATTATCCTAACACTAGCAGTATCTAGAATTTTAAAATGTTGACTTGGGGGCATTTCTTTTAATCACAGCAATCATTATAAAATTAATTTATAGAAGCTTAATGAAATAGAATTGTTTTATAAATACAAATAAAATACGTAATGAAGAAAATTACAAAAATTATGAAAGAAGAAAATTTTCTATTTCATTGAACTGTGTGAATCATAGGCAATAACAAGTGTTTCTGCTAGTCTATATTTATAAAGCTTAATGTGTTTAAATAACAATTTATAAAACTATTGAACTCTAATCTTTGAAACTTTAAACCATTACAGCAATGGTCCAGACATGGATAAATAACAAATTATAAAATAAAAACGGCATTTATTTCTTTTTTAATTTTTTACAATTTTTTAACAAAATATATTAATATTGGATTGCAATAGAAATTAGAAATACATTTTATATTTGGTGACATTCTTTAATGTAGGAAATTTATTTTCATGTGTCCATGTTTGTTTTTCATGTTTATTTTCATGTCATTTTTGTCACTACACTTTTCAGAATGAGAGCTCTTACAGATGAATCGGTAAGAACTCTTGCATGTGGCGGGTTTGAGTAGATTGGTGGCAGGTTCAAGTAGACTAGACAAAGGAAGATGTTGTTCATTACTTATGGCCCGGACATTCACATATGGACAGGACAAGAAATAGACTAAAATATCTTTTTTATCATTTTCTGTTAGTACTGGTTGTCTTCCTGAGCCATATCGACGATGAAACGAACCTATTGATTGCAATCAACATACCAGCCGCAGAATAAAAACTCCAGAAGAATGCTGGCTTTACGGAAACGACGATAGTAGTCCCTCACTGTATCTCTTTAGATCGGTTGCATTTACTATAAATCAAAATCATCTCATAGATTTCGGCATTACTGAACAGCATCGTTAATAAATGTAGTTAGGTAGTAGAGTTATTTAAATGCTTAAATATCAAGTATTAATCGACTTAATGACATAATAGCTTTATCTGCATAAAATAAATTTGAAAAAGTGGTAAAAGTTTTAATAGCTATTTGCAACTGAAGTTAATTTGTGAATATCCCCTTATTTCCTAATGAAAATATTAATTAGCGATGTCAAATTAGATCATATATATATTACAGCCAAATTTTTTCCGTTAAACTAAATATGGTATGGGTAACATTTTTGTAATTTGACTTTTTTCGATAAAGGGGCTATATAAAAAGTTAATTTTTTTAACGTTCTACAAAAATATGGTACATCATTTAAATTACTATTTTATAACTTCCTTACTTAAAATATTTTTGCAATTGGAACTATGGGTCTACAACCAACGGTTCAAAAAATTGTCCACTGTTCACTTTCTATGGGACATTCTGTATACAGAAAACAAATTCTATTACCCTACAATAAAAGTCTGTTACATTAATTATTTACAATGAATTTATCATTAGGGCCTTTTGAGTTTGCAATGAACAAATTTGACTGTATACTTGTAAAGCTGGAGTTGAATTTTTCATCTCACAAGCTTATTAACATTTATAGCTGAACTACAAGTTATAGCCAATAAATTGTAAACTGCTTGTTATAGATATATTTAAAAGTCTTAATATTTTTAGTGTAGTGCCATTTCTCATTTTTAAATCTAACTGTTTATATTTTACAGAATTAATTTTATCATTTTTAACTCAACTTGTTTATTTTTTTGACAGACATATATTTACCAACAGATACAATGTGCAGATCAATAACTTGAATACAGAGAATATATAAAGGGATCACAGCTTGCTTAGAGACCTATACATAGGTCTAAACCAAAAAGCTTCTATAGTTAGGTCATTGTCTGATCTTGTGCTAATTTCCTAGACTTACTAATCACCTCTCTAAAACCACAGTATCAGTATGTCAGAGCACCAAATACAACCATGCGAGCTGAAAAAACTCAGTTTAGTATACATACTAATTCGACTATGCTGAAACCAAGTCTGAAATCCATTTTCAAATTAATCCTTAGATCTGGAGAAATAATCTCTCTAAGTTTGGCCTATTTTTGCTATTATGTTTATCATAATCTCAGACCACAAAATAATGCAATTACATTGTTACAAGACTTTAATGCCTGAAGAAATAAAAGGAAAACTTTATTCAGCTTATAGAGTTAAAGATGAGACCTCATGAGTTAAACATGACAGTTAAAAATGAGATTAATATTGAGGACATTCCAATGTAAAATTCAGAATATGAATATGAAACCATGGAGTTAGAGATTGGCTTCCTACTTTATATTTAAAATTCGCATTTTAAACAATGCAATCAATGAAAATTTTGTTCATAGATAGATTGGTTGGAGTTGAATTGCATGACCCATAAAGTTAGAGAGAGTTAATTTCTTCCATGATGATATGACCAGAAATTGAAAAGTTGAGATAAAAAGTTTGAAGTATTAAACTTGACAAATTGGTTTGTTAGCAGGCCCAGGAAAGTGTAAATTAATTGCATTATGCTAGGGGTTAGTATAGTATATATGTTTTGTTTTGACAATAAGTCATATAAGAAATAGCAATATTGAATGGGAGGGATGTATGGCTGGCATGTGTCTGTGGATATTAGGAGAAGATGGGAGGGTTGGCAGGAGTTGATGTCCACCGGTTCTTGTTTCTCATGCATTACAATGGTGAACTTGGATGGGCATAGCACATGAAGCATGCAGACTTTGTTAGTGAATAAAGAATTCAACTTTTCTGATCAGAAAAATCCCTGCATGTTTTTTTTACAGGATTTCCAGGTTGGTAAGATAACTAGAAACTCTGTTGTCACATGAAAGATTTTATAAACATAACCTAATGATTTTATTCTTACAATAACTTGGATGGGCACAACACATGAAGCATGCAGACTTTATTAGTGAATAAATAATTTAACTTTCCTGGTCAGAAAAAACCCTCCATGTTTATTTACAGGATTTTCAGGTTGGTAAGATAACTAGAAACTCTGTTGTCACATGAAAGTTTTATAAACATAACCTAATGATTTTATTCTTACAATGAAATTTCATTCCATTCCATACATTTACTAAATACATATTTTGAATAAATTTTATAGGATTTCTATTTTATAAGACCAATATTATCATGCATACCTTTTTCTTTTAGCATGTCTCTTATTAGACAAGCTTTGTACAGCATTGTAACCCAAACTCCAATGACAGTGGAAAAGGCAGTTCAAGTATTTTGACTATTATACTCGAAGACTCATTGACTTTAGAGTTATTTTTTCAATCTACATATTGTGACCTGGTTTCAACTTAAATAGTGTTAATTTATTATATCATTAAATGTATTTTGTTCTTGAATATACTCCTATTTTCATTAACAAAAACATAAAAAAGAAATCTGTATTTTACAGAAATAGAAAAACCATTATATATATATATATATATATATTTTACATTTACTTCCCTTGCTTTTTATTTTAATTTTACAGGTAGAAAATCTAAAAATGGGTGATAATTCAATGAATTAAAATAATTGTAACAAAAGCAACTGAGACATTTGAAAAATGGGTCTAAATTAGATAGAAAACATACTTATCAGGCACTTTAAAACTATGATTAAAAATAATTTATTATGAATATGAAGAATATACAATCAAATGCTTTCGTGCTTAAAATGCAATATAAATTAATAGTTCAAATTGCACAAGTAGTAATTAAAATATATATCTATATACAATATAAAGTCCATATTACATAAAATTAGTTCATCATTGATTCTTCGCAAAAACAGGAAATCCATATACAAATGGAGCAGCACCTACCAAATACCGTAACTTGCAGGCACTTCGAGCGACTGATGTACCTTTTGCAATGTTATATACATTATTTCTCATTCCAATACAATATAAAGTCCATTTTATATAAAATTAGTTCATCATTGATTCTTCGCAAAAATAGGAAATCCATACACAACTGGAGCAGCACCTACCAAATACCGTAACTTGCAGGCACTTCGAGCAGATGATGTAGCTTTTGCAATGTTATATACATTACTTTGCACCCCATCAAAATCAGGTACTAGCAACTGGAGTAATCTGTCAGTAAATCTGTCAATATCTTTATCTGTAATATCCCACAAATTGGCAGTAATTGATGGACTGGAAGAAGAGGCATGGAATACTCAAAATTAGAATAGAATTTTCTAATTGTAGAATACTAGTAAATATACCTAGCATTGTTAGAAATTAAAAATATATACAGATTTTAATTGAAATCTAAATCTTAATGCTCTTGAAAAGTTCCAATGAAAATATTTTATTTATTTCCCCTTTTAAAAATAAACTCAACTATAAGACTCTCTAAAGTGGTTACTTAAAATTATCTTCGTATGCAAATCTAAAGAATAAAGTATTCTGTTCCTTTTAGTAAGCCAAATTAGAAAAATCTGAAATTTGGTATTCATATGGTCAACATATGAAGAATCTGAGATAACAGCAAAATTATAACCTGTATCATTTTTACATGTTGTATTAATATATAAATTTGAAAAATTGTTGTCAAGATAATAAAGATGATTCAAAAAATTAGATATACAAATAATATTCGTAATATTATCTATCATAGCAACTTATATAAATAATTTAATTCTGTTACTAAGCAACATAATTTTCATGAAATAAAGTTTTAGAAAATATTGTCTGCTCACTACTATTTTTAAGGGTTAATTTTGTTTTTCATTGGATCTCAACAACTCTTGGGCCTAGAAACTTGAATACAGTTACAAGCAGGAAACAATAACCATAACCAATTTGAAGAAAAGATTAAAAACTCTACATTTATATATGGAAGACAGACTTTTCTGTTTTACATAGATATAAATTTTTCTTTAGAAAATCAAATCTAATAAACTTATAGTTTTCCCTGCAGGAGATGAATATATATTCTACCAACACAATCGCCAAATGTAATTCAAATTAACTAAATGCAATATTCAATCACCAAAATTGAATTTTATATAAATATTTTCTAAATAATTAAAAGCATAAGAGAAGCATAGCTTAATAGAATTCAAACATGTCTTCATAGAGTTTTCTCATTGTTTAAAGAAACCTATTGCACAACCGAGGCAAAAAAATATTTGATAACAAAACTACAAGGCAAAATGTAATGGGGGGGGGGGGGGGATGGAAGGGGGAGGAATAATTCAATTTAATATGATTACCATCCAAATGGTGGGAAAATATTTGTGAAAGTGATAATTACATAATTGAAAATAAAAACATTTTGTTAGTAACATAACAATAACTCAAGACAAATATTTAAAGATATCAACCATTTTCAGAGAAAAAAAAAGCATCAACTTTGTCAGAACAAATGAGACAGCAGTCACCGCAACAAAATCTGGCAAATATCTGTATGGAAAATATATGTCTGACAGATCTTACTTTTGTTAGAGTACCTGCTTTGTCTTATTTATCCTGACAAAGCTGGTTCTTTATCTATAAAACAAGTTAATACCATATTTGTCATAATATTACTATTAAAATATTTTAATTTTCAGTTTATTTAGACAGACATTTTTGTCTTTGCCGGAATGACTGCTCTGTCTCTTTTATCCTGATGAAGGAGGCTCTTTTTTGTCTCCAAAATGAGTCGATGCCATTGAATATTTTGCTTAACTGTTACGAAGATTTTTTAAAATTTTTGTTTATTTGACACTTTGAGTAAACTATTTTAAATTTAATAACTGGTTAGAAGTGAACAATCATGTAATTCTCTCATAACTATATGTATCCATATGTGTATGTATATATACAGGGATCATAGCAGATTTTCTAAAAATTTTAGGTAGGAATTTAAGGATTTTTTTTTCAAAATTTTAGGAAAATTTTAGGAGCTAATTTTTATAATTTCTATTATTAGTACTGTTTAATTACCGTTCTTTTCATTAATTAAAGAAGAATTGATACAAAAAATAAACATCATTGAAAGAAAAAGGTAATCTTTTGAATATTTTTCCTATTTCATTTTTCATTTTAATGCTCTGTAGACTTAAAAATTCAAATTATCACTTAGTATCCAGTGGCCACTTTATCACAGGTATTTTTTGTGTAAATATATACATACATACACACTATATATATGTATGTTAGAAAAATGTTAGTTTAGTTTTCAAACAACTTTATATAAACAAAAAAAGAAAATCTTAATATAATTAACAAAAAAAAAAAGAATCCAAAAAGCTCAAAATCACATTTAAAATTTTTGAAGAATTGTAAAATAAAATAAGGCCATAAGAGCAAAAATCTAGCTGGTAAGTTAGTAGTTATTGCATGTAATGTACAAGGATAGCATGCACCTGCGCAGCGGGCGGGCTTAAAGCAAATAATGCTAATAAAAGCCAATTTATTTTGGGAAAAGTGCTTATCTGTTAACCTTGAACCCTCGTAGTGGGCTGGAATGCGATTGACAGCTATTTCAAATCTATGCAGATTGCATGTGCCCGCGCAGCGTGTATATCGTTATTACATGCAGTAGAATTGTCGTTATTGCATATATCGTACGTGGATTGCATGCACCTGCTAATAAAAGACGATTCCTTTTATACGCAGCAGCTGTACCCGTGTGCCCGCATTGCGGACGGAAACGCGATTGACAGCTACTTAATAAGTTAGCCTTATGGCTAACTTATTAAGTAGCTGTCAATCGCGTAGATTGCGCGCGTAGCTGAGGTGTGCGATTGATAGCTACTTCATGAACTGCACCGTTAGTCATAACTTGCGCGCGTAACGGAAACGTGCGATCAACAGCCACTTGATGAACTATATCGTTAGCCGTAACTTGCGCGCGTAGCTGAGATAGATAGCTACTTCATCAACTGTACCGTTAGCCGTGACTTGGCCGCGTAGCTGAGGTGTGCAATTGACAACTGCTATATCAACTGCACCGTTAGCCATGACTTGCGCGCGTAACGAAGGCGTGCGATCGACATCTACTCCATGAACTGCACCGGTAACCACGATTTATGCATGTAGCTGAGGTATGCGATAGACAGCTACTTAATGAACTGAACCATTAGTTATGACTTGAGCGCATAACGGAGACGTGCGATCGACAGCTACTTCATGAACTACATCGTTAGCCGTAATTTGCGCGCGTAGCTGAAATAGACAGCTACTTCATTAAATGTACCGGTAGCCGTGACTTGCCCGCGTAGCTGAGGTGTGCGAATGACAGCTACTTCATCAACTGCACCGTTAGAAATGACTTGCGCGAGTAACGAAGGCGTGCGATCGACATCTATTCCATGAAATGCACCGCTAGCCACGATTTATGCGTGTAGCTGAGGTGTGCGATAGACAGCTACTTCATGAACTGAACCATTAGTCATGACTTGAGCGCGTAACGGAGATGTCCGATCGACAGCTACTTCATGAACTACATCGTTTGCCGTAACTTGCGCGCGTAGCTGAGGTACAAGATCATAAACTGCACACTTAGCCGTGACTTGCGAACGTAACGTAGGTGTGCGATCGACAGTTACTGCAAGAAAGGTATTGCAAGTTTAAAAACTTTTTTAAAAACAATAGGGCTGGTCGCCGAAGGCAGTAATTAAATAATATGAGGGAAATAAGTTATCCTATATTTCATCAAAGCTACTGCAACGCGTTAATCTAGACACAGCTATTTCCCTTCAATCACCCTCTGTTTTGATAGAATCAACAAAAACACATGCACAAGTTCCTGCGGCTCAAAAACACTCTAGTCCAGAAAACTATATTTTTAAATATTGGTTTTTGAACAAAAATTCTTACAAGTTCAAATCTTTGGTACTTTTCATCCCAGATGCATACTAAACATGGAATAATTTGACAAAATTTTAAGTTAAATAAAAATTGTTTAAAAGTTTTATCTTTTGGAAGCGGGAATGTGTTTATTTAACATTCTTCACATTTCTGCTCTTTCATTATTTTTAATTTATTTTTTATGGGGAGCATGGCGATCCAATTGCGGGACCTCCCTACTATGCCGTATTTTATTTTATCCATTGCTTTTCTTCATAAACTGCTATGTGGTCCGGGTCCCTACGCAATGCATCCTTTTGAAGAGATATCCTTTAATATCATCAATACCTAGAGAGGTTGCTAACAGCAGATAAAAATTCCTTCTCTACCCTCCTGTTTTGACATTATGTTGATCAAATATTACGTAATGAGGGGCGTAAGAGAATCATAATCCGACAAACTATATTTGCATTATTGAATTTAGACCTAAAATTCTTCAAAATTTTTGCACACAATTGATTCCCAACAAAAAGTAGTTGAGCAAAATTTTAACTTTGCAAAGAAAGAGAAACTTCGTGATTTATCTATTAAATATGAGGAAGCACACTATTCAATAATCGAACCCGTCTTTTTCTATTTTATTTCTTTGAGAGGTTAAAGGTTTCTACGTTTGTTAGCTTGCGCTGGAGATTCCCACTCCCACAAACAAAAGAATCTCCCCCCAAACTCCGGTCTGTAAATGATCATGTGGGTCGCCATTCGTCTTGCGATCGTATTTCACTAAAACCGCCCGCGGACGGAGAGGATTTAACCATTGAGAATCGGCGATTTGGCGTGATTGACACTTTTGTCGTCGTTGTAAAAGATGAGTACTATTTTGAACAACGTTTTAATTTCTGAAGTCTTTTTTAACATCGATTGCCGTATGAATGCAATGTATTCGGGCGATAGAAGAGTACATTTGACGCCGCAGCAAAAACATTACAAAATTTTAGGATGATTTAAAAATTTTAGGTTAATTTTAGGAATTCAAGGGAAGCTTCAAACTTTTAGGAATTTTAGGACGAATGCGATCCCTGATATATATGTGTATATATATATATACATACACACAGGGTCTTTCAAAAATCCGTATAAACTTTAAAAATTCATTAAAAATAAAAAAATCATCGCATTGAGGTACCATAAGTATTGCTAGGACGGGGTATTTTTTTGACGTGAAAAAATTTTGTAGTTTAAAAAATCACCAATAGGTGGCACTGAACGCATTGGAAAAACAATTAAAATAGCTTACTGCATGTGTCAAATCATGTGACAAGCCTAAGTAACCTTGAACAGGTGATAGGACCTTTCCCTTTCTTTAGATTTTTCATAAACCAGAATTTTCACAAAGCATCTGATGCTGATTCGCAGCTCACGTAATACAGCTTCACTATCAAGGCTTTCTCGATCAAAGTTAACATTCTCGCAAAAGCTTCTTCTTTGCACTATTTACTAATGAATCAAATGAAGAATTTACAAAGCACTACAGCTCTTTTATAACAGCCTTATTTGCATACTGCTGGAAGATGTATTCGGGTAAGCGCCATACAATCAAGTTAAATACAGACACTTTTCATTGCACCCCTAGAATTGACAATTGATTGGAATGGGTGATTTCTGTTTTAGAGCCATCTCAATAGTATTTATTCAACTTGTAACTTACTACAATAATTTTTGACATGGTGTTGAATGAAAAAGTATAAATGAAAATAGCAGTTAGTGTTTTTTTTATGTATAGCTAAAATAAAATAACAATGATTTTAATGTGTCATCACCGGACCTTGTAAAAAAAATGTATAAATGATAAGCATTATAAACACATTTTGCTGTACTTAAAATATAACTATACACAACAAATAGATCATTCAGAAATTTCTAAGGCATACACTTACCATCCACTTAGCAGTAATCTTAGTACTATTCCATAGGCTTCCAAAACTCTTCCAAGCCGCCTCAATCGTCCACTACTGCAACCCATTAATATGGATGTTGACTGCAGTCTTAATTTGTCAACAGACGTATTCTCAAAATATTGCCTGCCAGTTCCATGGCCACAATAACTGAAAAGATAAATTAAATTTTATGGTTATAAAAATGAATCACTATTTCATCAATTTACATCAAAAGCTAATTAGCATTATATAAAGTTTAGGTTACCAACTGCTAAATTTCATGGGAATCCAGTAGGTAGTTTTCAGGTAGAGTTATTTATAGAGGCCTATAGGAGTTGAAACTTTAGACATTTTTGAAGCCTGGCCTGCAAGTACTAATGCCCGAACCCACCCTTATCCTGAAAAAATTTTCTATCACAGCACAGCCCAAAGGCCTTTAAGTCACAGCTCAACCTGACTGGAGGCAAAGTTTAACAAGATATATGAATTTGTGTAACTTTTGTGCATAGAATTAATGTAAATGTTGGTTTTTAAACATTTATTTTTACATAGATGAAATCAACAAAATAATTTCATGCATTTTCTATTAAATTTCATTCATAAATTTTTCATGTATTGAATACACATTAATAAGCCTGACCCAAAAATTTGAAAACTAAACCAGGTTTAGCCCAAGCACACCTTAGGGCAGTGTTTTTCAAAGTTTATTCTGTGGAACTCTGGGATTTCATGACAGTGAATTGGGAGTTCTGCAGTGTGATAATTTTGTGTAGATGATATATATATACTATTTTATATGAATCCAGTTCCACTTTTAGATTTAGCGCCTGGCAAGAAAGTTGGTCTAACCTACCAATCTTGTGCTCGGTACTTGTGTACTGATTGGGGTACACTTGGATCGAAAACCTTTGACCAACAATGCTCTTTTGATCCTCCTATGAGTATCATAGGAATCTTTCATTTACTTCATGCAACTCCAAAACTTGTAAAACTTGTCCCATTACTGATCCCACACAAATCGATAATCAGAAAACTCTTAATTTTTGTAAAGTATTTAATTGCATCTACAAAATCCCCTGTAAAATCTGTAATCTTGCTACATCTACATCTCAGAATTAATCTACATCGCAGCAATATCAAAAATTATAATGGTAAACAAAATGAATGTTGTATCAAGTTTGAACATTTTCAAAAACATGGATTTGAAAACATTATTATCTCTATTCTAGCCATCATACTAAATCTTCATCATCGATTATTTTTTGAAAACAATTATATAATCAAACACAAATATCTATTCCCTTATGGTCTGAATCAACTTCTTTTTAACCAAAACATTGTCAAAACATCCTTCACAGACACCACAACTTTTATCAATATACAACCTCATCAAAACTTCAAACAATGTTAATCATTCAAAAAATTCCAAACGCATTAAAAAAGGTAGTAAAGCCAATAAACATACTAGCAATAATTCAACTTTCTCTACATTAAAACTAAAATCATTAGGCTTTTAAATCTCTATGAAACTTCCTTCCATATAACTGAATGTAAAATCTGGATTTTGCTATTAAGAAAAAACTTCTTAACACTGTTTATAATATCTTTATTAATTTAAATTTGTCAAGCTCTCACTTCTCCCACTTATTCTTTGACTTAATTGTCACCAGAGCGCATTATCTCAATCATAGTTTAATGTCTGCTAATGTTCAACCTGCTATCCCTCTCTAACTCTTATTGTGTAATTAACTTTTCAAACCACATCATTGATTCATTGATTCCTTCAATATCACCCAACTTTTCCATCACCTATAACATGAATTTCCAATAACAAATATCAATACCGTTAAATCATATAAATATAATATCTCGTTCGGTAGACTTATTTTTATCTATAACCAGGTTTCAAAATCTACTGATCCATCCTCCTCAACTCCAATAGATAAAAATAATCTATGTAATTGTCGTTCTCCTGCATTGCAACCATTTATAAATACCCATTTTGGTCACGTACTAATGGGAAACTTAGATATAATCACTGACCCTTCCTTAAAGCTCATTATGTCATATGGATCTAAATATAGACTACCTTCTAAAAATCATCCTAAATCTATCCTTAACACCTGGGTACCTGGACATTCGGGCATTCCTGGAAATGAGTTGGCTGATGAATTAGCTAGAAAAGGCTCAAGTACTCCTTTCGTTGGCCCTGAGCCGGCCTTGGGTATTCCCAATGATCTTACTAGAAGAATTGTTTATGACATCTTCAGGAAGCTTCAATGTAAGAACTGGCGTAATGTTAAGGGTCAAAGGCAAGTAAAAATTCTCAACTGCAATTGCCCTAGTACACGTCAAAAGGAACTTTTCAAGTTCAGCAGAACTGGCATCAGGAGGGCTGTTGAGCTCCTTACTGGGCACTGCACCCTCAAGAGACACCTCAACATTATGGGTGTCACTAAAGATTCACTTTGCAGGGGCTGCAAATACAGCGAAGAAACTTCTACTCACATTCTCTGTGAATGTGAGGTTTACTCTGCTCATAGATTTGAACACATTGGTCGACATGTGGTTGAACCCTGAGAGCTGAATGACATTCCTGTCAAGTGCCTGCTCATCTTTGCGTCGCTTATTGGTCTCTTTTCGTAGAGATCTGTTCTGTCTGGGGTAGTACAATAGACCTCTGGTCGCTGTGCTGGGCTCTTCTTGAGCCACCCGTCTCTTATTTCATTTCATTTCATCCTTAACACTCTTTCCCTTGATCTTGATAAATTCATCTATAAAATATCCATTACGCATTCCATACCAATGAAAGCTTATGGTCTGAATTTGTGTCTGGAAATCTAAAATTTTATCCCATGTTCAACTTAAGCTATCACATACGCATATTCCAAAATCTAATTTTCAATTATTAAAATTAAAACAAACCATTACACATATGCAACAATTCCTAGTTTTTACGTATGTTGACAAAGCTGCATTGAACTATGCTATTTTCTGCAAATATTTCTACATTAAAACATTATTATCCAATTTAAATCAAATAAATACCTTCAAATTGCAAAAAACAACTATACATGATTTAAAATGAAAACTTATTTCCAAGTACAAGCAATTTTTTGATACTTATCAAAATTTAAACATTCCATATTTAGTAATCATAACCAAATTTCACAAGGACCCAGTAAAATTTAGAACAGTTACAAGTAGGCATAACTCTTACGCAACCAAAGCTAATAAAAAAACTTCTCAAGGTCTTAAACAGTTTATTTCATGAAATTTCCAAAGAACCACATTGCACATCAGAAACAGCTATGAACTTATTCAAAAACTGAAATCCTTTACTACCATTGACTCAATCCAAACTTTAGATTTTAAAGATCTTTTTAATAACATCATCACCAAAGATTTATTTTCTGTCATTAAACAACTCTTCGATCAATTCAAATTAAATACTGTTACTAAATATGACTCGTCTACCTTTAATAATTTATTGCATTTTGTTCTTTTTCACAACTATTTTGTACATCGTAATGTTGTATACCTCCAAACGATTGGAGTACCGCAAGGATCCACTAGTAGCTCTATGCTCGCCAATATGTATCTTTACTTTTATGAAAGACAATCCACTCTGTTCACTCATAACATTTCTCTTTTTTGCTACATTGATGATGTTTTTCTTTGTTTTCAAACTGCACACGATTCTTTACCCACACTTAATATTTATCCATCCAATCTTGAGTTAATACCTAATGAATCCCACCCTTCCAAATCTGTAAATTACCTAGATATCACCATTTATATACAAAGTAACTTATTCAATACTACTATTTATGATAAGAGACATCAATTTAAATTTAATGTAAAATTCTTCCCTCATTATTCTTCTTGCCTTAGTAACCAAGTTTTTAAAAATCTAATCATTAGCTATTTGCTCCGCACCAAATGCCTGGATAATAATAAGTGTACACTATCACATATTAATTGTCTCAAAAGTCTATGCTATATGTAAAATTTTCCCACCTTATTTGTAGATAGCAGTATAAGTACGATACTCAATAGTAGTGGAAACACCATAAAATAAACACCGCTCAGGCGGGCAAAAATAAAAATGTACAAATATTACAAAAACAGTAATTTCGGTTACACAAAAAACGTGCAAAATTAAAAAAAAAAATACCTCAGCAGGTAAAGAAAAAAGTTTAAAACATTAATAAAACCGTTAAGGCGAATATCCAAAAAGCAAATAAAACAAAAACAGGCTACAGCTCCAAAAAACAGTGTTATCCATACTTTAAATGTTTTCAATCGTAGTGGTCACTTCTCGGATAGTTTCTGAACTCTTGGGTTTGTCTCACCGAAAATATGTACAACTACTTCCACTCTCTCTGGTCAGGTCCATTCCATTGCGGTATTCCGCATGGTAAGCATTCAAGCTGAATCACTTGGTGGACTCCCATGAAGATTATTCATGCTGGCGGCATTCAGACTTGTGAGTTGCCCTTTTTTGCATGTTTGTGCATTTGTGTGCTATATTTTTCATGATTATGTTTTTACGTTGAATTTTGTTCTCTTTGGTCTTTTTTCTGTTAATCTCATTTATTTCGTTGTTGGGCACAGATTGCATAAAATTTTAACCATGTGTTTTTATGCAATCATAGAAACAACAGATTTTAGTATATCTGTCTAGAATGTGTCCCTGAAGACGTTTCTGGAAGATATGCTAATCATTGATTTATTTTCCTTGTCCTGACCTTTCCGTGCTCTACTTTTCCAGCCCTTCCATGTTACTTTTTACTTTCTGCTATTAAATACAGGTTATTATATTACCCGCAGCTTGATACTGTGTTTACTAATTTGCACCCTTGCACTTTCATTTTTATTACTTTAATATATATATATATATATATATATATATATATAAACAAATTTTTGAATGCATAATTTGGACTCCAATGAACCTGTTCTCAGTTTGGTGTTCTGCCATCGAATTAAATTTGGAAAAGGTCTATGAACAAAAAAGTTTCAAAAACACTGCCTTTATTTGAACTTTCAAAAGGTGTAAATAAACTTAACTTTAATATAAATAATTGTTTACCTACTTAACAGGACTTTGTGATCATTTTTAAATACACCTTTTTCCAGTAAATGTTACACGGGCTGAAAATTCCCCTTCCCAATACCGTGAATAAAACTGCTTTATAAGCAATCAAGTAAACACGATGTAACATACAAGATTTGTAAACATTATGTTCTCTTTTTCTCACCCAGGGTAATTAACGATGTTTAAATAACAATATGTAAATGTTCCTATTACTAATGATGTGCATATTTTGTGATTTTAACTACATTTTTAAGTGAAATGAAAGAAATTTTCAAGATGACGATCAAAACAATGCTATCGGAGCGTCACTGGCAACATAAAATATAAGTATGAAATATATGTAGGAGCAAAACAGATGTGGAGCGCCGGGTTGAAAGATTGGCGTCCTATAGTTCACAAAGAAGTTTGGTTGCGGGTTAACAGTTGTAACAGTGGCAACCGAAATTTGAATCTTTTCACGCCAAAAGAGGTTGCCGTTCTGGAACCCCATGCAAAGAGAGGATTTTCTCCTCAGTCGGGATGTAAATACAAACCGCCAAGGTTGCTACCCGATTTTTTAAAATCTTTTTAGTTTTGTAAGGGCAAGACGCCCTCCTCAGTCTATAATGTCACTGATCTGTTCCTAAGGACCTTAAAAAGGGCAGGATGTCCTATACCTTTTAAAAAAACATATTATGATCTTTTGATTAGACATAGCTATGTCACTCCAACACACTGGCAGACTCCAGAGCATTTTTTTTTATTCAAAATATATTTTGAATAAAAAAAAATGGTAAGGCATAAATTTGCATAGAAAAGTGTGGGAAATAGCATTATTATGAAGTGTGTTACTACAACTGGAGACTTAATTTAAAATTGATTTAGATATTATGGAAGATATTGTCAACAATTGACCCCTTTGTATCCATGAACATCCTGGAATATTTTGTTTACCAAAATTAATCTCTAATATGATAAGAGTATAGGAGAATGGATTGAGGTAGACATTTGGAGTAGTTGTATATTAAATAAATTTCTAATATGTAGGAGTATAGGATAATTTGTTGTATGTAGACAGCTACGGTGAACATCTTTGTTTTCTTTTGGGTGATTTCAATGTTTTTCAGAATTCTGCTTTTCTTTATAGACAGCTGAGGGTTCTTTGAACGAGCTATAACTTTCTCTTTAGTCCGGACTTCCGAGGTATTTGCACGACTTCGCTAGTTTAAAAACTAATTGCTCTTCATAGATGAATTGGAGATTTTGTCATTGCGTACCGACCCTCCCTCTTTCTTTCGTCTCTTCGGAGAAATTTGGGACACAGAACTTCCGCGACGCACGGAGGAACGTTTTTGGTTTCGATTTCAGGATAACCCGTTTTTCCCCCTTTTTATGTCATCTTCGCAGTTACTTTGTTTACATTTTGTATGACAACGTAGTGCAAGGTTTTAATTTTGTTTCGTAGTTAGATTTACTGAAGGTGCTCTATTAAAACTGTGAATGTATAAAAAGATAAAAAAATATATAAACGGAAATGAAAATTTTTTAATAGTGTATTTAAAATGGATGCATATTGTGTTATGATTGTAATTTTGTTGACAATATTGACATTGGTGCATAGTATGGTATTGCTTTTTCTTCTCCTGCTCATCCGAGGTATGTCATGGTACATATCGTACCAGACATTGTGTTTGACAGTTTTGACAATGTGTGAACTGACAGAAGTGGAGGAAATATGAAGTGAGTTGAACGTATGACAGTGAATTTTTTTCTCTCTTTTTTTTGTGGACTACGGGGGAAATGTCATGATAAGAATTATCAGACATTCTTTTTTTTTAAAAAAAAGAGCATCCTTCGAATAGTGTCGTCCTGCAGAAAGGTGCGGCTCTTTTCGAGACCTCCTTTTCTTCCAGAACATTCAAGGACATTCTTGAACCATCCAAGGTTGTCAACAGAGGTCAAAGTGAGAAGCGAGGTAGCCAATCAAGGGCAACCTTTGTCCTGGCAAAGGAGAGGTTAAGACGACTCCCTCCCTACTCGATTGACGGACTCGCTACAGCTAAGTCGCATAAAAAATCGAACAGTAACGGTGGAGCGGCGGCTCTGGCCCCGGTTTTCCCGTCGAAGTGAGTATGGAAGTCCTTTTCGATATTATATTCGACAACTATGATCAAATAACCTACGAAAAATGGAATTCATGCATAGAACTTAACTTTACTATTATAGAAAAGACGAAGATGTGCATTTTTTATTTGAGATGATGTAAGAAGATAGCATTGGAGATAGCCATAATGGCAAGTTTTTCATCCGACACGTTGTTTCCTGATGCAAGTACATTTTGCGTTTTTACAGCAGTTTGCCGGCCTAAAAGAACGGGAATTCCATATCCCCTTCTTGCAGGTGCTCGAGGCATTGCTGGGAAGGCAAATTGACTCTAATAATGTCCAGATTATGAAATAAGTACTTCTGCAGCGTGACCTTAGATGATGAATAGAACTGTGCTTTTGAATGCAGATTCAGCTAAGACGTCGGTGATGATGAATCAACAGCGTATAAGAAGTTTGCAGCATCGGTGTATCAAAATAGTGCAAAACAAAAAATTCAGCATCGGTGTATCAATTAGTGCAAAGAAATAGTGATATTATGTTCTCAAGGTATCTCAAAAAGCGATTGAAAAATCCAACGATAAGTATGAAGATTACAATATATTAAGTGCACGAATACGTTGTAAAAAAAAAAAAAATGGAGAAATACTGGTGAGTACTTTAAAATGAAATATACTTTGCAAAACAAAACTATTTTAATTGATATATGTCTGCAAGAAAAGAAATGCGATTTGAGAATCAAAGGATCAGTTTGAGAAAGAAAATGAGCATGTAAGGTTGTAAATAGATTATTAATAATGTGTCTAATAGAATAGTGTAAGATAATTTTTTTATTGTATTAATCAAGCATAATTATCTAAATGTAAATGATGTGTAATAATTGTTTAAAGCTTAATGTTATGCTTAAATTCAGCAAATATATTGAGTAACCAAAACTTAAAATGGTAATATCTAATGATGAAGTATAGATGGTTAGTTTGATAAACATGTTGAAATATATATATCTATGTATAATAATCTAATAATCTCACATTTATGAAGTAGAATATTTTAAATAATGAGAAGATGATCAAAATTGAGTATAAAATGTAATCATACATATTTAATAATTTAATACACATAAGTAGATTGAAGTACATGTTGATAATAAGCTAATTAACACAACACACCTAATATAAGTTTACTTTAAGACAAATGCTGATAATATGAATATTAGATTAAGAATCAGATTTTGGAAATTTGGGAAAAAATATACATGAATATGATTTTGTATTGAAGTGGAAATTTACATGAAGGGAATTAAGTATTATATAAGTGTGAACTAAGTGAAAGTAAATATACATTCCTTGTTTTGCTATTGCAAAATCTTCATACAGGGCAAGTCCTGACAGAATTAAGTAATTATAGCTGCTCACTATAATTAGGAATATATTTCGCTTAAAACACTAATTTCACTCTTTGATAACTTAAATATCTAAACTCAAAAAGTATTGATGGAATTTTAAAATTTTAACATAACATTCATTATCCGCAGAAGAAACAGGTGATCGCCTTGGATTAGGACACTCTAAAGTACTCTGAAATTCGACATAATTAGAATTACCTTGTTAATTTGGAATTAATTGCTACATATGAGTTAGGAATCCCTAGAGGAATTGTATGGAAAGTATTTAAGAGAAGATACACATGATGACTAAGAGAGTTTTGAAAAGGCAAGTAGAATGATTTTAGAATAAATAATACTAATAATAAGATATTTTGGTATATTATGTTTCTAAGGCAATGAATTCAAAAGTACTTAGTCGAGCGATTTCTCACATAACTTTTATTTATCGTGCAGGTAAAACAGGTGCTCGCCTTGGATTAGGCCATTCTAAAGTAGCCCACATCTAGGTATAAATTTAATTAACTTGTGCAGTTTTGATTGACAATTTACAAATGAGATAATAGCTGCTGGAAACATGAGAAGGTGATTTATTGAATCAAACAATACAATGAGTTAGTACAAAATGGAAAATCCAAACATATAATTTGAAATTGATGAATTTAGAATAAAGTGTACACTTGGCTGGATTTTAAATGAAGTGAATAATAAGAGATTGTACTATTTAAGAGAGTATGGTTTTGATAATGTTGAATTTATAGAATTAGGGTGTATGTGTAAATAGCTAGATAATACCATTGATGAATTTATGATTCTTTGAGAAAAGATAACAATGTGATGATATTTAATAGGTTTGAAAATAATTGATGATAACAAAAATAGTAGTGTTTAATGCTTGATAAATTGGTAATTTAATTGATATGTTTTAAAATAAATGAATTATGGTATCCCCACAAATTGGAGTATTTATTAATATTTATAAGTATATTGTTAATGTGTATAAAACAGGTAAGAAATTTTATATAGGTAAATGGAGAAGAAAGGTAGTACAGACGGCCTCGTCATTTTACATGTTGACTGACCTTGTCAGTTTATTCCATTTTGGATTATACTTTTTTTACCTTAGCTATGTTTCAGATATTTTATCACCTCTGGCTAAGGAATATGTGGGAAGTCATTCACCCTTTAGAATTATTTTTCCTACACACGGCTCCACTGGCATTCTACGGACTACTGTGACCACCCTTGATCCCGCAACCCAGCTGATGTCTGAGCTCATCTGCAACATCCCTTTTTTCACTGGCAGACTCTTCTGAGTGCCCTGGCTCCTGCAACTTGAAATGTACAGTCATTCAACAGGCTCCAGACTCCTGTGAGCATCTTTGTTCCCGCACCATCTGATGTCAGAACCTACCGGCAACATCTGCACTCCAAACCAGCATCTGGCAGCTCTATTCACCGGCGCTTGTGGCCTCAAGGGGAGAGGCAGAAAAGCATGATCATGCAACCTATTTAATACAAGCTCAAAAGGTTTTCAGTGGTGGCATCATAGCCACATCAACATGCATTTTACCAAACTCAAAAGGTTTTCAGTGGTGGCATCATAGCCACATCAACATGCATTTTACCAAACTCAAAAGGTTTTCAGTGGTGGCATCATAGCCACATCAACATGTATTTTACCAAGCTCAAAAAGTTTTCAGTGGTTGCCTCAAAGCCCCATCTATATGCCTTTATTAAGCCCAAAAAGCTTTCAGTGGTGGTGTCATAGTTACATCTACATTCATTTTTATTAAGCTCAAAGAGCTTACATAGGAAGACGCCTTTTGTATGGCTCCATTGCTTTAATGTATATATACATTTTTTTTTTCTTTTTTTATATACACACTTGTTTTTGATTTTTATATTCCAACAGAACTGTCAAAAATCCCCTTTTTTTTACTCTTTGAAATCCTGGATGAAAATCTTGTCTGTTAAGTTTGTGTTCTAATAAATCTTTTTTATTTTTAATCTGGTTTTTATTTAATTCTTATCACTATGACTCTGAGTAATTTATTATTATAACTAAA
This sequence comes from Amaurobius ferox, assembly GCA_951213105.1. Classification (NCBI taxonomy): domain Eukaryota; kingdom Metazoa; phylum Arthropoda; class Arachnida; order Araneae; family Amaurobiidae; genus Amaurobius; species Amaurobius ferox. Next base: position 27,681,657 of record OX578144.1, read on the forward strand.
CTCTTTTTTTTTTGTAAAAACACAATGCAAATTGTACTTTTTGATTAAGTTCCAAAATTTTTGGTTATTGGTTCTAAAGTAAAAGTAAGTTTAAATTCTTCTTTGTTTAGTTTTTTTTAAATATTATTTTTTTTTATTTTAATTTTATGCTGATGTCAAAAAAGGCACAGCAATATACATTACATAAATGCATTTCACCGAAGCTAGTCATATATATATAGATAATGTGTGACTTGCAGCTTTTAACCCTGTTGCAATGGGTTCCCTATACATATATTATGTTTTGCAAGGAAGGCAAAAGTGTGAATTTTAATTACTTGATTTGAAACCATAGCAAGTATGGACTGAAAATATTGCAATACTTTCCTAACTAATTATGATAATTTATAAGCTATAAGCAAAATATTTGCAAAAGTATATATTCTCAGCTAGCAGGATTGAAAATGACAATACTTCAAATATATAAATTGGTCTAATTGTGGTAAAATTGTTTGAAATTGCAATTTATTTTGTGTCAGTTGTAGGGGAGGTTATAAAGGTTTTGGGTCAGTTGTAGGGGAGGTTATAAAAGGTTGTAGGGGAGTTGTAGGGAGGTGTCAAGGAGATTATAACCTCCTTGGCTCTCAACTAAGAGGCACACATTTTTGCAAAAAACTCCAGGAGCAGAGCAGTGAAAATGTAAATTTGAGCTTTGTCTCTCATAGTATATTTTCATTCCTTGGATTTTAAACCCTACCGGTGTAGTCCATCCTGAACTCACCATAGAAACATACAAGCTTTAAAAAAAAACTCGAGAACAGGAGCATCTGGAAAACCCAAATTTGGTATATTTTCATTCTTTCAATCTTCAACTTCTTATCAGTATAGCTTGTCCTGTGTTTGTCATGGAAACATATAACTTTTTGAGGAATAACTCGAGAACAGAAGCCATTCAGTGATGTGATTACAAAAAACTCTTTTGGAGCAGGAATTTTCTGGAATTGTAGCAGTTTGTAGCAGACAATATTTCAAAAATGTAGCAGTTCGTAGCAGGCAATTATTTGAAATTGTAGCATTTTCCAACAAGAGATTTTTCCACATTGTAGCAGTTCGGTGAAAGGCATTTTTTTTTATTTTAACAGTTTGTCGTATATATAACAAGCAAATTCAAGACAATTAAGTTTTAAAAATCTAATTAACAGAATTTAAGTTTTGAATTTTCAATTAACTTTTAATAAACTAAAATAGCATATAAATTACATTAATAAAAAATGCTTATTTTTTATTAAGAAAATTTATTTTCAATACATATTCTTTAATATAAAAAAAACTGCAATAAATAATTTTAGTAAAGATCTATAAAATATTTTAATATTGCAATAAATAATTTTTGAAAAATATTAAAAAAAATTGAAAAAATAATTTTACAGATCTAAATAAATTTTATTACATTAAACAATTAGAAAAAAATCTAAATTAAAAAAAAATTGCAATAACAAATTTTAAAACATATTTAAAAAAAATCAAAATAAATAACTTAAGATCTAAAAATATCTTATTGCAGTAAAATTTTTAAAAAAGGTCTAACAAAATGAAATAAAAAATTTTAGGGGAAAAAAATAATATTTAGAAAAAATATATAATTTTAGGAAAGATCTACAAAATTAAAAACATAAATAAGTAATTTTCAAAAAAGATCTAAAATAATTTAAGGGAAAATCTAAAGAGAAACGCAAAACATTTAAAATATGTGATATTTTTCAAAAAGGATTGGTCTTTTATATTGCGCTAAAAAAAAAAATAACGCAAGAAAAAAATAAAATTATAAATAAATATAGTGCAATAAAAAAATAATAATAAGAGAAATCCCCCATTAAACCAAAACGGAAATTTTATAAGTTAATCAAGCTAAAGCAAATAAATATTACGCTCAAAACTTTAATAAAATAATTAAAAAATTCAGTAAACTTCTGCTAATACGGCGTGAAATTCCAAGAGTTTTGCCTGCTGTCCATATCAAAATTCTAGGTACTGCATGCTGCTATTTTAATGATGCCAATTTTAAAAAATAACTTTAGATTTAATTGATACAGTCGTGAATATATGACAGTGTAAAAAAGCCATTCAAAATAACTTGAAATGTTTTATACAATTTTATTTACATATACAGTACAACTTGGAAAATAAGGACCAGTCCAGACTTTACCGATTCCGGAATTTTCCGAATTATAGAATATGGATTTTTTCTATTTTCAAATTTCATAAAAATCTTTTGAAAAATCTGTATCATTATTCCAAATGATCCAGAATATAGCATGTTACCCTTCATTTTGAAGGGCTTGAAAAAATATTTCGATTGATACCAAGTTTGATAATGTTCGGGATGGGGGGGGGGGGGCTCAATCAATTGAGCCATAAATAACCCCTTTTATGCATGGTTATGTTAAATTTTGTCCTATACTGCCATGTTAAGAAAATAAATATTTTAAAGTTTTCGCTCAAATTAAAAAAAATCCTATTTAGTTCTAGACTTTTCATTAACAAAGTCGAATATAAAGTTTCTTGAAAATCCATTATTATTTGTAGCAGCTATCATGTATACGGGAGATCGACCACAGATGAACATCACTCCAAAAATAATCCAAACGTGTTCAGGAGGTCTTAAAACATATGTTGACATTAAAATCTCGAAATGGAAAATTTTGGTGAAAAAACAATATTTTCTCAATACTACGCATGAGAAAAAAAAAAAACCAGACGTTATATTTATTTTCTAGCATCCGTGTTATATAATTATTCCGTACATCATTATATAATTAGTTCCGCTGAAAAAGGAAAACTGTATTAGGAATAGTTAAATAAATGAAAAATACAGCAGCAGATAAAATAAATAACATTTCTTATAAAATAAAATACCACTCCTCAATCATTCATTAAGAATGCAGCTGATGTTGACCCCTTTGAGTGTTAATGACCTTGTTGCTCCATGTTTTGCAGTAAACAAATGAGCAAAATATGCGGCAAATTTCAAGCAGGAAGATGCTCCGCTCTAACGAGGTGCTTCTTGATTACATCACTGGAAAATGATAAACCTAACAATCACTGCAAATGCTTTCTTTCGTCTTCCTGCTCACTATGAGTAGTATGGAAAAAAAACAACAAGTGATCTGAAACGTTCCGCGCCAATTTCTACGTACACTTTTAAGTCATAAAAATTGGGTTTGGTTCTTTATAAACTAGTTTTGTACTTTTTATTTATTTTTAAGTTCACCTAAGTTGAAAATTCTTTAATTTTTTCAGAATGTTGAATAAAAAACAGATTTTCTCTAAAATTTTAGTCCACTTTTAAATTCCCGGTTTCCAGAGTGCACACGAACGAACCCTGTGCATGTTTGGCTCCCCTGTGTCTACCGCACTCCAGGAAGGAATCGTTTGCTCCTTTTATCCTATATAGATATTTCAAAATAGATAATCGAAGGGGAGTTTGTTTTTCTTTCTTTTATTCAAGACCAGCCGCCTTCGGCAACCAGTCTGTTCGCTACCCTTGAAAATTCTGACCGTGGCAAACTCGCTGGCGCGACCTACCAGAAAGATGTAAGGTAACTGTTTGGACGGCCAGGAAGTACCACCCAATTTAGACCGGAACCCAGTGGGGGAGGCATTCACAGGGACTATACCCTCCTTCCCCCCCCACCAACCTCTCGGAAGAACTTACAAACCCGCATGTTTAACGTGATCGAACTCCGCGTGAACACGGCAGCAGTTTTGGCAGTGGCGGGAATCGAACCCGGGCCTACCGAGTGCAATTCCAGCGAGCTAACCACTGGGCTACTGCGTCCTCCGCGACAATCTCCATAACTTTCTTTTTATTCACCCAATTTAGATCGGAACCCAGTGGGGGAGGCATCCACAGGGACCATACCCTCCTTCCACTACCACCAACCTCTCGGAAGGACGTACGGACCCACATGTTTAATGTGATCGTACACCGCCTGAACACGGTGGCAGTTTAGGCAGTGGCGGATCACGTTCACGTTGTTGGAATTTTACTTCTCATTGCATTGGTGCAAAATTCAAAAACCAGTTGAATAGCAGAGCGTCACAGTGGAGAAAATGAAAGTAGTCAGCTTAAATGAAAAATAACTTTATTTCTGTGAACTTAAAACAGCATAACGAACAAAACATATCCATTTCCGTAACATTGGAAAGTTTATCCAAGTCTTGCCAATTTAATTATAAGACTTCAGTAAGGCCTAACAGCATCGGCCAAAAACATCGCCATAACTGGCGTATATGAAGATAACTATCATACGTGATCATAAATACATATCACGAAGACGAAGTTAGATCAAGATAAATTAAGAAGCATCAAGATAATCAGGATAATCAACTGATACAAGTACTAGTTTAAATAGCCCAGTATCATTGAAGTTGTAGTTAATTTTTTCCTTCCGGAGTATGCTAATCTCTAATCGGTTGAAGTAGAAATTAGCATAAACCGGAAGTTGACGTTTCAATTTTCAGGACCACAGACCATGTGGGTAAAACTTCTAAACAAGCGATCCGAAAGCAATTAGCCGATTAGAACGAAGTATCTTTTGGATTTTTAGACCGTACATCGACCGATTCAAGTACATGCTTGTTTACAACCGAAGTTTTTCTAACACACGTAACATGGTCAAGTACTCTCCGACTCCATACACCGGGAGAACTGGTTGTAGGGAGTAGTGCCTTAGTCCGAACAAAGCAACCCCACAGTTGATACAAACTTGAGCTGTCTGAAAAGAAAGAAGTTAATCCTCTGATTTTGCTGGTAGATTGCACTCTTCTGAGAAATTTCTGATTCAATCCTTTCTTTCTGTTCCGAGAATTATGGAGAAGAATTACGTTTTCCGGTATTTTCATGAAATGGCGCAGTGTTGGCGCAAAATCGTTAAAATTTGCTTTTTGTATCAGAATGGCACAGCCTACTTTGATTGGGGCAGTTTGGCGCAATTGGAGCAGAAATCACATCACTGAGCCATTAGAAAGCTTTTATTTGCCTTATTGTTACCTTTCAGTGTATATTTTCATTCTCTGGATTTTAAACCTCGCCAGAATCCAGAGAAATGAAATATACTACAAGAGACAATGACATATCAAATTTGGACTTTCTAGCTGCTCTGTTTTTTGAGTTATATCCCAAACCCAAGTACATTCCCATGGTGGGCTCATGATGGACTACCTTGATAAGGTTCAAAATCAAATAAATTAAAAGGTCTCACAAAAGATAAAGACATTAAACTTGGAATTTCTAAGGGTTCCAGTTTTCCAGTTATTTCCTCAAAATAAGTTTTCATATGCAGTTTTCACTTTTTTTTATGTCTAATATGGATGATTGGAAGCAGATTTGATAGAAGTGACTTCATGCGCAAAAGGTCAATAATGATTTAAGGAATTATACTTACACAAATAATTCATGATCTTTAAAGGCTGAAATATATTCTTTAGAACTTGGAGCTTTTCCACTGGTTCCATTCCATTTGGCCTGACTGTAAAAGTCAAGTAAGAAATTAGAAATTCACACAGTAAATAAATTAGTAAAATTATGATATGCAGCTTATTTTGTACCAATTCTGTGTCATACATTAAAGTCCACATGCATTATAAATTTTGCATAATTCATATATATTTTAGCTTAATCTGCTATGTGAAGCCTATGAAAAGTGAGCCATTTCTGCTGCAGAATATTTTAATTATATTATGACTGAATGCATTTGTGCATTATGTATTACAAAGCATTTAAGGAAATTTTTTAGAAGTAAGCACTTGGATCCATGTTATTCATTAAGGGTAGTTTCATTCCATAGTTCAAAATACTTAATTCATATACTGAATGTAAGATTGTGAAATTTGAATTTTTTTCTTAGTCCTACTAGTACCTTAAATTAAACATAACCATTTGAAATTTCTTTACTCTCTAATGAATAAAAAATAAGAAATTGATATTTTTCAATAAGTAAAAATGCTGTTTATCTTTTTATGTATCACACAAATATTTGGATTTTTAAAAAATGCCATCCCTACATATAGATCTTATTACACCCTTTTTCTAATCAATGTAAAGCATCCATACTATTTTTGATGTATTTGGGATGGGTTGATATATCACTGAAAATTATTTTATCCATGCGTGTTCATTATTATTTTTATAACTGCGAAAAACTTGTTTACTAATGTTTTTTATGGTTTCACTAATATTTAAACTTGTTTACTAATGTTTATTATGGTTTTACTAATATTTAAACTTGTCTATTAATGTTTTTACTGCCTTCTTTTCTCCAAGCAACTTTAAAAATGCAAAATTTGGTATTTTTCTCTTGTACTCAATGTGCCTGATTTTTTGATACCCCACTCAAATATTTCATTACCATACCTGCCAACATTAGAGAATAACAAGAAAGATGAATCATGCATAAGGCATTGATTATGAAACACTTTCCAACTGCAATGCAATTTTATTTAAACATCTCTAAAATGCAATACATTCAGCAGTAATATTTTTAAAATTATCACAACACTACATTAATTTATTATATTTGAAAACTTAAAACTTCATCGAAAAAAAAATGAACTTTATTCAAATGACGTCACTGAAATATAAATCGCCTGACTTTCTATGTAAAAGCTGTAAATATTTCATTCATACACTTTTATTCCATTCCTTTCATTATAATAATTTATTTTATTTAAAAACTTAAAACCATGGAGGTAAACATAATTTAACTCTATGCTTAAAACTTCATCAAAAAAGTCTGCAATAAAATCGTCTGTTCGCTATGTAAAATCAATGAATCATTCATATCAGCTACACAGAGGGTGTTCACACACTTTTGTAACGATTTTGACTTTCTCCATGAACTAAATTTAAATAAATAAAAAAAAAACCTGACTGGCATCAAGTCGGAATAGGGTTTAATTATCGCCTGCATCATTAAAAATATTCTTTTCTTTAAAATGTTGCTAGAAAATAAACAATAGATCGAAGGATATATTTTTGCGCTTTCCGAAGAGAAATACTCTTATTCAATTATTAAAAAAAGATGTGAAAAGCATAGTTTTAATATTTCTACACATAAATTAAGTGATATAATTAATAAAAAAAGACAGAAACGTCAAAGTTTACATTTGAATGTGAAAAAGGTAAGAAATGAATACCCAACAAAGGTTGGTTCAAAGAAAACGAGGAAAGTTTTGCTTAAGGTTTTATGGTTATTGCTAAATTCTCTTATAAAGGAAAAATTAAAATAAGGAAAGTAGAAAACAATGTCAAATTTAACTCGGATTACTATAAGAAATATATTTTAACACCTATTTTCAAAAAAGACATTCCATCACTTTATACAAACAATCTTCAATGTGTTAAGTTCTATCAGGATAAGACTATCAGCCATGCCCCTAAATCTACTGCTATATTTTTTTGAAAAAATGGGAAATGAAACTGGAATTAAGGCTATTCCATTTAAATGCATCCCACCCAAGTCCCCTGATCTGTCTCCTATGAATTACTGTTGTTGAAACCCAGACCGCCCGATCTACCAGAAAGGTATAAGGTAACTGTTTGGAAGGCCGAGAAGTGTTATGGATTACTGTGCATTTGGACTTAAACAAGCTCTTTATAAGCAGCATCCCAAAATATTGGATGGACTCTGGAAGATTGTGGTGGAGGAGTGGAACAAAATCAACATTGATATTTTATGAAAAGCTCTTTTATCTTGGAAATCAAGATGTAATATGATAATTCAACAAAAGTACTATCAGATTGAACGTATTAGAAAATAAAATTCTTATTTTTGTTTATATATATATATTTTTCCAAAATCATTACAAAAATGCGTGTCCCTCTGTATTTCAGACTCAAAGAGTTAAACAATTTTGGGTTAAAGAAATTCAGCAATCCTTATACAACTCATTCTACATCTTTGTGTGTTTACATTCTCCATAAGTGAAAATTAGGTTTCGCTGTAGAAATAATCAAAGTTGGATGATCATTTAAACTCAAATACATTGTAATTACGTTGTTTCAGAATGTAGATGCACAGAAATTAAGCAAAAATAAAGCGGCTTTAGGATGCATACAACACTAAATATAAATTAAAAAAAACTTTAAAAATCACGATTTTGACACCAGATGTATGCAATCTTTTATTTTGAAGTGGGTCATGTGATCTCTTCATATAATATAGGTGTAATTATTATTTTAATTTTTATTTAAAAAATACCGAATATATTTTGCTGAAATTTTTTTCATATTTTTTATGGGATAATTGGAATATTTCCTAAAACTTTCGAAGCAATTTGTGAATTTTAAATTCGCTTAAAAAATGTTTGAAAAATTAGGTTCCATAGAGTTCAACGTATTTCATGTTTTCAACCGGGATTCAGTCCAAAACTAATTGGGTGATATTATTCATTTATATTCCCATTCCCACAGACAGTCTGAACAACATACTAAAATTTCATTTTGATAAAGTCATTTTTATGGCAGTTATCGTGCTAACGGTCAGACAGAATGAACAAAGTCATAAACACTTTTCAACTATGTTGCAAAGTGTTAAAAATCCAGTAGGAAGTGTGGTGAGCATTTTTTACAACATTCTACAAATCAGTTTATAACCTGTTCAGTATCACTTAGGGGAAAATAGGAATTTTTTTTACATCACACAAAAAATGTATACCAAAAAAATATAATCCACTATAACATTGAAAATGCCTTTTACACACACACACACACACAAAATGTTTTTATATAGTCAGTGTATATAGATAAAAAAACATAGTAGCATAAACAGAAATAAATTTTTGAGGGGGCTCATTGAAACAAAATATATTTAACTGCAATTTAGTTAAATAAATGAATGTGGATAGAAAAATGCTTTAGGGACTCTACTGCTTAGAAAATAAAAGAAAATAATTCATCACTTTTATGTAAACTGCAAAAATGTAAAAGTACCATTTAATTAATTTGAGATTTTATCAGAAATAAGATGGATGAGAAAGGATGTTTAAATATTACATGGCAATTTAAACACATAAAATCACACTTAAAAAATAATAAATATTTTACAAAAATATAAATTAATAATAAAACATACTGCAAAGAAATGAATGGCGTGCATTTTTTAATTCACATAATTTGAAACTAAACATGAGTGAAAAAGGATGTTTCAAGATTGCACAGGAAGGTAATCTATACCCGCGAAATCACACTTTAAAAATAATTGCTAATTTTTATTGTTATTCAAGAACCTCGACAGTTCCACATTACCACCTCTTATCTCATTTTTCATTTGATACAGCTATAATTTCATATTTTAAAAGGTGTAGAAGTAAACTACAACATGCTCACTTCATCACCCTTGGATTAGTTTAGCTAACTCCTTGAATAAAGAATTCTAGAATTTTTCTGATAGAAATTTTGATATATTTACTTCCAGCCAGTGACAGAACAGGGCATTATTTTTGGCCTGAATTAACATTAATAACACTGGATAGTAATCAAAAGACTCTTGCCTAATGACAGGGTGATGGAAATTATAAAGAAAGTGCTTACTTAACCATTTTTTTTTGTTACCTTTAGATCAGTTTCATGTTTCCCTCCTTTACAATAAGGTTTAGGTGGTACCAAAGGGTACAAAACAGCACTGCAATCAAGAATCCAGTACAAGAAAAAAAAAAAAATTTTTTTTTTGCTGGGACTAAAAACATGGAAACCCAAAATTTCCAAAACAAATTATTAAAAATGTAAAAATGTAATGAATATAATTGTATTAAATCAAACAGTATTTACTATGAAATTTTATACAAAATATAAGTGATTACATATTAAGAGAATAGTACATTCAAAAAGCTTTAAAAATTAAATGTCTTTGCATCTTTTTTACATTTTCATATCACCATAACAAAAGTCGAGCTATAGAATGCAGTACTGAGAATATTATGTAAATAAATAGAACAGTGAATTCAAAAGTAGAGTGGAAGTAAGAAAAAGGATTAGATAAATGAACAGAAGGCAAAGATGATATGTTTGACTGACACAACAGACACATTAGTGTGAATATTAGTAATCAAAAGGTTACTTTTCAAAACGAGTCTGGAAGTATTCTTGAGAATGAGTCAAATCTCCACCAGGATTGAGGACATAGTAGGTGTTTGAGGTATCAATGCCAGAATTCAGGATGGATTCAGAGCCCATCATCGCCAACTTAGCATGCAGAATGCTTAATGATGGCATTCGGGATACAGACACCCCACTCAAAACTGGCATACATTCCCATGGCAAGGCTTGTATAGACTGAAAAACAAGAAAGATCAATCATACTTAAAGCATTGATTATGAAACACTTTCCAACTTCAATACTATTTTATTTAAAATGCAATACATTACTCGGTAATATTTTAAAACTTATCACAATATTACATTAATTTATTATATTTGAAAACTTAAACCTTCATTGAAAAAAATGAACTTCATTCAAATGACGGCATTGAAATATAAATTTCCTGGTTTAAACATCTCTAAAATGCGATACATTCCTCGGTAATATTTTTAAAACTATCATAATACTACGATAATTTATTATATTTGAAAACTTCATCGAAAACAACTGAAATTCATTCAAATGATGTCATAGAAAAAATAACATGCCTGGATCTCTCTATAAAAACAACATTTCATTCATAACTTTTTCCCATTCATTTCATTCATCATAATACTATAATAATTTATTTTATTTAAAAATTAAGACCATGGAGCTACAAGTAATTAAACTCTATGCTTAAAACTTCATCGAAAAAAATCGTCCTTCTCTTTGTAAGATCAATGAATATTTCATTCATATCAGCTATGCAGACTCCATGGGCTAAATAATTTTGTGTTAAAGAAATACAGTAATTCTAATACAACTCATTCTACATATTTTGCTATTTACATTTAACATAAGTAAAAAATAGGCTTTGTTGTAGAAATAATGAAATTTGGATGATCATTTAAACTCAAATATTTTGTAATTGCATAGTTTCAGTATGTAGATGCACAGAATTTAAGCAAAAATAAAGTGGTTTTAGGACGGATACAAAACTCAATATGAATTAAAAAGAACTTAAAAAATCACGATTTTGAGACAAGATGGATGCCATATATCATTTTGAAGTGGGTCATGTGATCTTTTCATATCATGGTCACGTGATCGCTTCATATAAGAGGTGTAATTATTATTTTAATTTTTATTTAAAAAACTACTGAATATATTTTGCTGAATTTTTTTTATATATATATTTTATGGAACAATTTGAATATTACTTAAAATTTTCGAAGCAATTTGTGAATTTTAAATCCGCTTAAAAAATGTTTGAAAAATTAGGTCCTATAGGGCTCAATGTATTTCATTTTTTCAACCCGGGTTCAATCCAAAACTAATTGAGTGATATTATTCATTTATATTCCCATAGGTCCTACAGACCGTCTGAACAACATACTAAAATTCCATTTTGATTAAGTCATTTTTACGGCAGTTATCGTGTTAACAGACAGACAGACAGAATAAACAAAGTCATAAACACTTTTCAACTTTGTTGTAAAGTGTTAAAAAAGATAGTGTCATCAAATTCATAATCTAGTAAAAGAAATATTAAAACAAAGAAATGCCAAAATTTAAAAACTTAAGAATCTATACAAAATACAAATTGTTTCTGCCCCCAATATTCTTTGGAAATCAACTCAACAGATTGTAATAAATAATTCTTAAGCAATAGGCCTAGACTTAACATTCCCAAGGTAGAGTATAAGATAATTGAAATAATTAAGAACACATTTATATATGTATTTCAAAATGAAATGTTTGACATTCATATTTTCCTAAAAGTATTGTCAAAAATCTAAAAAATAGATTCTTCATAGATGCTGAATTGAAATAAAAGATTGCTGCAATATTGTTGGTTCATTCGAATAACTGGATACAACAATATTCACAACTGGAATGGCTGATAATGCCCTTTTTTATGAGTCAAAATCCTGCATTGGATAGCAGGATGTTGAACTGTGTTTGTTGAGTAATTTCAGTCAATAATATACTATTTTATACATAGCCATACATGAAAGTATTGTCTTAAAGGACAATCTACTTAAATATTGTAACAAAATACATCTTCTTGCTAGTGATTTTAGCGTTTTTAAATCAACATATACTTCAATAATGACATTTACACTAGGTGATACAAGTTATTTAATAATAATGATAAAAATAATAAATTACATTTACTTTAACAAGATTCTTATTTTATGCAATCAAAAAGTAAAAAAATATACCTATGACTAAATTTCACAAAATTATCAAATTTATGAAAAAAGAAATTATTTATACAACATATTTCGATGCAAAATATTTATGTGCACAATTTTGGTTAAAAAGAAAACTACTTAATGTTACAATTCAGTTTAAGTCCAAATTATCGTAGTATATCCATTCAATCGAACAAGAAAATTAGAACAATGTACATACGAATAATAAAATGAATGAGTTCATGAAAAAGTTAACAAAATTACAATTCTCGAAAGCATTTTTCGTATATATCTAAAATTGTAAATCGAATCCATCAAGTGTTCAGAATTATGTAAAACATTTTAATCATTTCTAAAATTAACAATAATTATTTCTCATAGTATTATATTGAGAAAGTAGATATTATTTCCACTAACATTTTAGAATTAAGATTTTGATGGATAAGCATGTTTTAAGATCTCCTGCTTCCATTTTGAATACTTTCGAAAAATTATGTGAGTATACGAGGCTTGCATATGATAAGTCAAAAACTATTCCATGTATCGCTATGAAATTATATGTGCAGCTATACAATTATGGGAAATACTAGAACTAGATAGAGCTCTTATAGTTTGGCTATATCAAGAAGGCATTTGGGTTTTGGACGAGCCCATTAGTTAAATTCAATGACAGGTAGAAACGTACTAGGAAAAATTGACTTCCAGAATTGGTGCCTTGAGTGCAAATTAACGCACAATTTGTGCAGTACAAAAATGAGTTGTGCAGAACGATAAATAATTTTAAGCACATTCAATGTTGCTGTTGGGATTTGGTGAAAATATTTTCTCCATAATGATTAAAATTATTTATTACAATGGTCGTAAACATTTTATTGAAATTGAAGAGTTCAGGTTGTAATATTTTTCTTGTAACTTAAACTCTTTTTTTTAGTGAGAATAGCACAATGCATTTTGTGCACATGAATTAATGATTCATCTCCAAAAAGGAAATATCTGATCTGGGCAGCATATAACTTTCCCTACAGACTCATATTCATTTTCTCTTTATCTTTCATAATTCATTAAATTGAGTTTATATGTACAAAATAACATGAATAATTATTTGAAGTTACACTGAATTTGCAGTTTTAATTCAATCTCCCCCCCCCCCCCCCCCCCAGGAAATTTAGCAAAATTACTAAAAAAGCTATGTTTAAAAGTTCCAAAATTTTTTGGCTAAGTTTTTCAGCTCTCGAGTTTGCAAATGGGACTCTGACAGACATACTAGTGACATTACACTTTTATAATAATGATCATAAACAAGCCACTATCAACTGTAGAAGTGAAATAACTTGGGAATTACACAACTTACTTGATCTAATATTAGGATAACATGGTGCCTTTCTGTTTCAGGGAGAGATATGGATATACTTCGTATTGATTGGCATAACTTCATGTGGACTTCCTCTGGAGAAGAGTTCCAGAGGTAACTAACAGCAACCGAAACTTGCTCTTTTGAGAGGTGTTGGGCAGAATCCACTAAAATCTGAGAGAGAAACAAAACCATTATTTTAAACAAACTAATGTTAGTCATTTAAAAATATGTTGAACTAATAAAAATGTAGTGATTAAGTTATGCTGCAAGTAGGTGCATGATTATTTTTAATTTATAATTATAAATGAAATATTTGTAAATTATATATGTAGTGATAGGTTCCATTTGACTTTTCATATTATTTAAACCCACTTATGTCAATATGATTCAGAAGTAATTGAGTAAAAGTAATTATGTTACTTGCAACAGTTATTTTTCATGAAACAGAGGTTTATAATCATTACTTTTACAAAATGCAGTAACTGTAACAGTATTCAAAGATAACAAAAAGTTTTAGTTACTTTTCATTTACTTGTTATTTTCTCCTTGTACAATCGGGACTTGCATACATTCACAGATATATACACTTTACATAGGAATCATATGTTAGTTACCTTAAGAATTTGTGTGCTAAACTTTTGAAAGGCAGTGTAATTTTAGTCATTTATATCACCTTCATTTTTAATGCATATCTATGAAAAGTCAGGATAAATAACTAAAATGTTTAGTTAGATCCTGTATATTTGAAATTGCTATGAAATGCATGAGCTGCCACTGAGTTATTGTGTTGACTCTTCAGAAAGAATTCTAAAATATGGTCAAAATGTGATAAATAAGTCCTAAAACATGCATTTCTATTAAATTCCTAAATTTGAAAATTTTAGGGAAATCACTTTATTATAGACAAATATAAACACATTACTTGCAAAAGCTTCTTATTTGAGCAGGGAGATGATTTGCAGATAGCATCAACAGTAGTCTGAATCTGTTTAATTCTGGCTTCATTCTGAGGCGCTCCAAGAAACATGCCTTTCCAACATCCCAGCCAGATATTTTCCATACATTTTGTCAATTCCTAAGATTGAATGACATAAATAAATCAGAACAACAACAAAAAAAGAGTTAATTTAAATATGTAAGACATTGTTAACTGCATTTTACTGCAAACACTCAAGATTAATATAACAGAACTTGTTCAATTCAAATGGCATGGGAAAAATAAAAAATGTGTTCAGATCATCGAATTTTGTATAAATATGTACTATGTACCATGACATTGTAACAATATTTTGTATAAATACATGCTATCATAACAATCTTTTTAGTTCTCCTATTTTCATGTATTAATACAAAGGGTTGGGCAGTATACTTTGTGTGTCATATTTTAGTTTGGTAATACTTTAGTTGACATAGTTTCATACATAGTCCATTAGGTTGGGTAGTAATTGAGTAAAAATAATAGAGTTATCTGTAACATTCTAATAGCTTGTAATAGAGATTACATTCTATTAGCTTGTAATAGAGGTTATTTTCCATTGTACTAAAATCAGTAACTGTACTCAAGGAGAGTAAAATGTGTTGTTTTTCAATATATAATAATCTCGATTATCTGAGCTAATGTGGACTGAGAACAGCTTGGATACAGCAAAACTCAGTTAACACAGGAAAAACATCGTATACTGCTCTGCACAATGTAGCGCTGACTTTGCAACAATATCCCCCCCCCCCCCTTTAGAATCTCATTCATTCCTGTCATTGAGGAAATATGTACTGTAAAAAAAGTAATATATGCAATAAACACATATGTTTATTTATTTTTCTCATACTGTACATACTTGAGCATACCCTGTTCCTGCTATTCCATGAATCGCAATGTGGTCTCAATAGCATTTAGGCCTTGTGTATATGAAATTCTCTAGAGACTTCCCCTAAACACACACCATCCTTGTCTTTACTCTCTTGTTTCATCCAATTCACTAAATTTACAATCATATTATTGCTTATATCCTGTTATCATCCTCATTCATTTAAATGCCTTCTACCACAATAGGTTCTGAAATTAGAAGATTTTTTACTAGCTCTATGCAAGGAAAATTATCTTTATCATCATCTTCGACCCCAGTTTCGTTGAAAAAAAAAAAAACAATGTTAAAAATAAATAATGTTTTAAATTCATCAGCCAATGTGATAAATCAGTGAATATAAAAGAGCTAGCTTGGATAATAGAGAACCACAGATAATCAGGACTCTACTGTACTATACTTTTAACCAAAGACTTGATATGCTTTACATTCACAAATTGTTATCTTCTATTTTCCATATTCTTACTTAATTTAAATTAATGTTCAATGAGCATTAATGTATTAGGTGTACATTATCATTTATCATTTTGTTGTCTTGTGAAACTTGATCCATCTAAAAATGAGATTCAAAAAGCCCTTTATCTGATCGGCAATCTTGACAAATTGTGAGTAGAGGGGCCATCATTTTTTTAAACTTGAATATTTCATTCCCTGTTTTTTTAAGTAAAACATTCACCTTCATTTGAGTCCCAAATGGCAATCTATTTCAAAGGAAAAGAATAACAACAATTTTCTGAGCAAATTTTAACAATTTCACTAAATGATAAGTTTTAAAATACTGCAAATGTAAAGAAGTCTCATAATATAACTATTGGATTTGAAAAATATAGAAAATACTTTGGGTATTGAGTCAAAACTACATTAAATAACTTAATAAGTAATTGAAATGTCCAGTTAATTTTATCAGAAGTAACTGTTATGGTACATCAGTTAATTACTAACAAAGCAGCGGTAATTCACATAGACATTATATTCAATTTATAATTATATACCATGCAAAACTGGATAATAAATTGCAGCTTACCTTCAGCCTGGTATCTAAAGAGGATCGTGTGTTCCACCATAATTTACTATCCTTGTTAAGCATAGTAAGGTTGCTTTCTTGCAATATTTTATCAAATTCATCCAGGAAACCTGATGAAAACTAATTAAAAAACATTAATTAGTTTATATTTAAAAAAATAAAAGTCTTTTAAATGCCAGCTTTTAAACTATTTTCTATAATGTAACTTCTGTTTTTTGTTGCATATAAACTGCTATTGACATACTCTGGTATGACTCCTCTGATCCTGAAGTTTGACTTTTTGCATAGAAAATAAATCTAAGTACAGTCGGCTGTATTGTCAAATGAGAGAAATATATAGTATGCATGGAGAAATTTCAGCAGGAAATTGAGCCAGTTTCAGGGTAACATAACTCTTCAGATTTTGAAACTGGTTTTGATGTTGAGAAATATTTTTGATATCTGAACACATTGAAGACCATATGAGGTGAATTTAAAAAATCCAAGTTTCTGTGTATTTTTTGTAACATATCAAAATGTGTATACATTAATTAAAACAATTGCAAGTTTTTTTATTAGGCACAAAATTTTATTTCAAAATGAAATATGGAGTTAATGATTATGGTAATGTTTATTGGTAACAATCTGTAGCATTCTGAGAAGAAAGGCACTTATGCAAAATGTTTACTTGATTTTAATTAAATGCTTTCCTGACAATAACTATGTGTTAATTATTTTATTAAGCTTATCCTTTACACATTCCATATATATATATATATATATATATATATATATATATATATATATATATATATATATATATATATATATATATATATATATATATATATATATATATATAAATGCTTGGCTGAGAACAATAACATACCAGAATGTTAATAAGATGAGAATCAATGCCTCTAGTCCCCAACGTTTTAAACAGATGTAAATTCACATCTCTGTACACAATGCGTTAAAACAGTGGCATAGCCAGAGAGTATAGAAAAGTAGAAAAGCTACTGGGTGAATAGAAAGCTTGACTTCACATTAACAATACAATTTCTATGATAAAATAGCCCCTTTTAAAGATTCTGGTTATGTCCATGTCTTGAAATATGTATAAAAAATTTGTTGAAAATATATCTTTTGTCCGATAAACTTGAATAGTAACATATACTTTCACATCTTACTTTACCAATCTTTATGCCAAGATCACTATTAACAAAAAGGTCAATTGCCTCATTCAATTATGGACATGAATAAATTTAAAGTTACACTTTGTTACATGATTGGAATTCAACTATTATAAATTAGTCTAAACCTTTTAAGTTAGTTACAGTTATTCAAAACACAATCAAATAGCAACTGTTAAGATCTGAATTTAAGAACTTCAAAATGTTAAGAACTGAAATCCAAAATAGTTGAATGATACAACTTAAAAAATAAAATTATGCATAGCTAAGTAAGGACATACTATAAATAAAAAGCAATATTTGAAAGCATAAAAATTGTACTCTAATTGAAGATACCAAAATGCATGAACTGGTTTCACAAGCATGGAAATGCAATAGCAGCAAGAAAGTTTGCAATGTTTTGTAATCTTGCAAACCTTTGTGGTGTCCAAAGAAGTCAGTTATACCATACAGCTGGCTTCAAATTTCAAGAATATTTAGCTCAGATTATAATAGTCAAGTTCATAATCATGAACCCACATATAGAAAGTTATACTAAAGCTTGGAATTAAACTACTATTGGAGATACCAAATTTCGCAGACAGGAACATGCACTTTTAGCTTTTAACAGAATATAATAGTCAATAACTACAATGGCAGCAAGAAAACTTCCAATGTGCCATAATTTCACAGTTGTTACTGATGAAGCTGTCATACCATGTGCTTGGTCTCAAATTTCATGCTTGGATGCAAGCTGCAATGGCCAAGTTCATAATCCCAGAATAACAGAGGGCGGGATACACAAAGTTAGATATCATGTTGAATAACTTGAAAACATGTTCACACGATATCCAACTACTAAAGTATAGTCCAACTACTTATCATTTTAAAATATAAGCAGTAAGAATAAAACAATCAAAATTTAGAAATAAAAATAAGTACAGTACCCTTTCATCTGAAGAGCAGTCAACACTAACAATAAGAGGTGCAGAATCCTTCTGATATTGACACATCAGCAATTTTGTAGGGCAGGGAATATTATTTGAAGTAGTAAGAAATTCCTGATCATGAAATGCAGAAACTTGAACTACAGTCCAATCTAAAAGGCAAAATTAATATCAGCAAAAGAAAATATTTCAAAGAAAGTTCAGAAAAATAAAATAGACTATATTTAAATGTACACTAGGATGCCACCCCAAAAACAATTTTTAAACAATTCAGTGTGACACTCTTTAATTTTGTTTCTTTTTGTGAAAAGTAATCTGATGTAGCACATGACTTTCCCTACAAATGCAATAATTGCTACAACAGCAAAATATTGATGTACACGATCCACAACAGTGCTTTAGCATTGAACTAGCCGAATACAAGTTGAGAATCAACAGTCTCGTAATGAGCACCCCCCCCCCCCCGAATAGTTTAAATTTTTGAATAATTAGTGTTTCACATTTAATCGGTAAATCGAATATTTTGGTGTGCAGAACCCCTTAAAGAAGAAAATATTGTAAAACTTAAATTGCACACTTCTTCCTTTCGAAATATCTACCCATACACAAAATTAAAGTCTCTATCTCATCCCAAAGTATGCTATTTTATCATTTCCAAATTCGAACGTCTTTCTGTGGAGCACAGCTGTGGAGGACATTTAGTAAAAACTCTAATTGTCTTGAGTTTTTTATCAGATGATTGGCCCATACACCAAATATCAAGTCTCTATCACATTTAAAAGGAAGCTTGTATAACTTATTTAAAAAATCAAACATTTTGGTGTGTGGTATCCCCTCCTAAAGTAGCAAATATTGGAAATCTGAAACTGCACATTTTCTTCCTTTCAAACTATCTACCCGTACACCAAATTTTAAGTCTTTATCCTATCGCGAAGTATGCTTTTACTATCGATTCACCGTTCGAACGTTTTCCTGTTGTTGAAACCCAGACCGTCCGACCTACCAGAAAGGTGTTGAAGACCCAGACCGCCCGACTCGTCCTGAGGACTTGAGCATCTATTTGGACGGCCGGGTACCAGAAAGGTGTAAGGTAACTGTTTGGACGGTCGGGAAGTGCCACCCAATTTAGACTGGAACCCAGTGGGGGAGGCATCCACAGGGACCGTACCCTCATTCCCCTACACCAACCTCTCGGAAGGAGTTTCGGACCCACATGTTTAACGTGATCGTACTCCGCATGAACACGGCGGCAGTTTTGGCAGTGGCTGGAATCGAACCCGGGCCTACCGAGTGCAACTCCAGCGCGCTAACCAATGGGCTACCGCACCCCTGAACATTTTCCTGTGTAGCACCCCCTCAAATGAACATTTCTGAAAAACTGTATTCATTAAATGCATTTATCAAATTATTAGCCCATATACCAAATTTCAAGCCGCGATCATATTGTAAAGCAGGCATTTTTCATTTGTTCGTCAAATCAAATATGTTAGTCTGTGGCACTCCCTATAATAGCAAATGTTGGAACACTGAAACTGCACACTTTCTTCCAATGCAACAATCTACTCATACACTAAATTTGAAGTCTCTATCTAATCACGAAGCATGCTTTTTCTATCATTTCACCTTTCAAATGTTTTTGTGTGGAGTACCCACCCTCTTAAATGAGCATTTCTGAAAATCTCCATTATTCTTGGGTTTTCTATCAGATGATTCGCCTACATATGAAATATCAAGACTGTAGTACGTTTTAAAAGAGGCATTTCTCCTTTATTCTAAAAATCGAACATTTTGATGTGTGACACCCCTTAAAGTAGAGAATAAACTAAAATTGTACACTTTCTTCCTTCTAAATTATCTACCTGTACACCAAATTTGAAATCTCTATCTCATTCCGAAGCATATTTTTTATCATTTCATATTTCGAATGTTTTCCTCTAGAGTACCCCCTAAACGAACATTTTTGAAAAACTATATTTGTCATGGGTGTTTTCATCAGATGATTAGTCTATATACCAAATTTCAAGCCTCTATCAAATTTTAAAGGAGCCATTTCTCATTTATTCGGAAAATCAAATATTTTGGTGTGCAACATCCCCTTAACCCATTAAGCGCCATTGTTCCCATATTGGGAACATCCATAAAATATTTTTTCTGGCAACCCCAAAATTACGAATCAGAAATTTTTTTCCACAAATATTATCCATAGTCTAGTCCAAATCTCTGATATATTTTGTATTTCTTAAATTTTAATATTTATTTTCAAAATTTAAATTCAAATATTTACGAAATTCAAATTTCCACAATATTATAAATTTCATATGAAAATACCCAGAAAAAACAACAACCTGAAACTTTATAGGTGTTATATTCCAAAAGCTGAGATATGGTTCTATATTTCACAGTTAGGAATCAAAATTTTTGAATTTTGTTTCTGTGATTTTCTGGTGATTTTATTATGTGTTCCCAAAATGGGAGCATTGGCGCTTTACATTACCAAAATTAGATGCAGCACTAATCAAGCATTATTAGCAAATGCAAGAGATCTAGAATCTACCATTTTACTCCCAGTCCCTTTGTTGTGCTACAGTCATTTTTCGAACTGTGATTGAATTATTTAACAACCAAATATATGAAAAAAAAAATTTATATTGGAAGCAGTGCAGTATTTAGAAGAATTAGAAGATGAGGATGTTGATTCAGAAATTATAGCAGCCCCTTAGAACTTATGTAGTATTAGATCTGATAAAATGTGTTGAAAATCCCTACTGGTATGAATTATACTTCGATATTTTTTTCATTTCTTTGTCTGTTTTAGAACAGTTACAGAATAAAGGATTCAAAGCTACAGGAACACTCATGAAAAACCGTTTACAACACTGTCCAATCAAAGACGTAAAGCAAATGTCGAAAGAACCTCATGGAAGTCACAATGTGTTGTTGTTGTTGAGACCCAGACCGTCCGACCTACCAGAAAGGTAAGTCACAATGTGTGTACCACTAATAATTTAGTGGCTGTAAAGTGGAGAGACAATAAAGTTTTAAACATAGCATCCAATTTTGAATCTGTAGATCCAGCTTCTAAAGCAAAATGGGTGAGACGAACAGAAAGGAAAAAAATCGACATTGAACAGCCTCATGTAATTGGTTCATATAACAGCTATATGGGAGGCATAGATCTATCTCCTGGACAGGTGTTTGAGCAACTATTGTCCGAGAATAAGAGGAAAAAAGGGGTGGTGGCCATTTTTCAGTAATGCTTTGAATATGGCAGTTTTCGCAGCATGGAAGATCCATAGGGAACTGACTGGACAAATGTCTTAGTTAGATTTCCTGAAAGATGTAACAGTGTTGAGTGTGTTATGATAAATCGTTCTGGTCCAAGCTACCCAATTAACACTAACGTACGTTTTGATGGCATAAACCATATAATTGAAATTTGCAACAAGCAATCACATTGTAAAATGTGTGGCTAAAACACACGATTGCATTGCAACAAATGCTTTGTTATGCTTCATAAAGCATGTTTAGTTGCATACCATACTCGATAACAGACATTTTTCTGGGATATTTTTGATACATCAAATGTGCTAATTTTATGTAACATACAGTCACTGTATTTCAGTAATTAAAGCATTCATCTGCTACTTATTATGTTTATCAAATTGTTCATTGTATTTGCAAAACAAATAACACATACAGGGATGTAGGCAGGGGGTGGACTAAACTTTTGGTCCTGTATGTTATTGAATAGGCATCAATAACAAAAAAAAACCTGACCCTAAAGAAAAATTTAACATTATGCCCCCCCCCCCCATTATTTTCTGGCTACCTTACTGAACGCATATATTACATTTAATTATGGCCATTACTAATTTCACTAAATGAGAGCAATGGTCAAAACATCATTTCTCCCATTTTACGAACACATGATATGATATCATAAAGGGCCATTCCTCCCATTTTGGGAACATACCATAGAAGTCTCTTTTTGAAAATATTCAATTTTTCAACACAACCTTCCTTTTGAACAGTTTACCCATACACCAAATTTGAAGTCTCTATCTTATCGCAAAGCATGCTTTCCTATCATTTCACTTTTTGAACGTTTTGGTGTGGAGAACCCCCTCTAGAGAACGTTTCCGAAAAATTTGATTTTTCCAGGGGATTTTATCGAACGATCGAGCCGTTTACCAAATTGCAAGTCTCTATCTATTCGGGAAGTGCCTAAAAAAAGCATGACAGATAGGCAGACAGACAGATGGACACTTGAAAATTAGTATATATAGATTATACATTAACATTTGTTTCTTTTCTTGAAGACAGCGTCGAAAAATTTTAAATGTGCAAATCTAACTTGACAATTAAAAAATTTCTAATATACGCTAAGCAATATAATTCATATATTAAATGATTTTAATAATCAGAAACAAATATATTATTACATAAAATTGATGATTTGAGTTTCAATTAATAGATTTCTAAACTTTTAAATGCAAAATCCAATTATGTTTTCATGTTAACAATTAACTTTTCATTATTAAATTTGGAAAGGTGAATATTAGTAAATAATCATCCCACATATAGTTGTCAAATGTGCATATAAATAAAGCCATACCAGAATGCTATTGGCATAAAATTAACATCATGTAAATTGAATTTTAGTGTTTTTGGTGACTTTATTGACCAAAACAAAATGACTTATTCATATGTCGATGTCGAAGGCCCAGACCACACAGCCAACCCTAGGGCTTACGGCAGTTTAATGTGTGGCCGGGAGAGGAGGTTAGCCGAAACCGTCCTCCAGTCAGTCACCAAGTTTCAGTCTACAATTATTTAAAATTCAATAACGTGGTTACATGGTAAATATATATACAGACAGTTTTAGAGTTTTACATAAAATACAGTGGGAAGGGAGGCAAAGAAACGTAGATTTTAACAAATTTTGAATTTTGAGGTAAAAATTAAATTATTTTCTTAAAATGAAATTAAATTTATGTAAAACGTATGGCCAAAAGAATCCGAGCAACCGCGGGAAAAGGGACAATACAGTAAAAACCAACAAAAGAAAGCAAAAAGAACATAGCTGAATAAAGGTTACAATCAGTTGAGGTAACCGGATAAAGTTAAGTGCAATATAGCACTGTTATGAAATGCTTGCCTTGTTTAATTATTTTCTTTCAAAATTTAATTGTCCGCAAATTCTAATTCACTTTCGATTTTAAAACTTGTTCTCAGAAATTTATTCCAAATTGATAAAGCGCCATTTCTGTATTCGGCCCTTTTGGATATTTCCCGCCAGTTTCGGTAAACCTTGGCGTAGTAATTTGTCACGCGTTTTAGTACATGTACTTCGTATTTGCATTTCATATTCCTTAACATTGGAACTCTTTTTCTTTGCGTCATGAACGCGTAATAACATTAAAGATGCTTAAGTCTGTTTTCGGTGAATAGTTTTAATTGGCGATGTGACGCGGACGGGGTAGGACGCGCTTTGCCTACGGAGGCAACGAAATGAGAATTCTATTCGTAAAGTTCTAAGATATTCTAAATTAAATTAAATGTAATTAAGATTTTATCAAGTAGATCTATTTCGGCGGTGAGATGATAATTTCGGAATATTTTGTTGTGATTT
Source organism: Amaurobius ferox (assembly GCA_951213105.1). NCBI lineage: Eukaryota > Metazoa > Arthropoda > Arachnida > Araneae > Amaurobiidae > Amaurobius > Amaurobius ferox. The sequence continues at coordinate 27,705,925 of OX578144.1, forward strand.
GATTATTGGAGATTTTGTCAACGAGTTTGGATTTCATAATCAGATCGTTTGTTCTATTCTGACTTCATGTAATAAATTGACGAATGAATGTAGTCCTGATTCTGAAGTAAATTATGATGGAAACAAATAAATCTATTTAAGTTAAAAAAACGAGGTTGTTTCATCTCATTTTCCAAATTCGTCAAGGCAGCACGTCCACTACTTCCGTTTCCTCCAGATTGCCATACTCGTGAGTTTTCGTCTCCATGCAGTCCGAGATATTCCTCAAGCGTGCTTTCTCATCGGCTACCTCTACTTCCAGAATGATCACCCATCCCGAAGTGACCGAATTCTCCTTTCAGTTTTAGATTCAAGAGCATAATACACAACGCAAAAGAAGATCAACCATGATCACCACCACCCAGCGACCACTTGACATGCGGGAACCGCCACTACACGAGCCACAACATATGGTACCGAAAGGGTACTACAACATATGACGCCCACTACGTTCCACAACAAAGGGTGACGGCGACAGCTTATAACAGCACTACATGTACATGGTAAGACTTTCAAATATATGAACAGCCGAGGAACACAGGGAAAACAGATATATACAACAGCGAAATATAAACAGGAAACAAAATATACAAAAGACGGACACCAAAAAGTGTAAGTACAGAAACAATAAGGGACAAACGCCTGGAACAGGGAGGACAACATTGACCGAAGAAAATTGAAAGCAGTTGGCACCAAGCTTGCTAAGGAACCTGATTGGAGATTTCTCTCGCAATTAAAACACAGTTTTTCAACCTATTTAAAAGAATTTTATTGGTTCTGACACCAGAGAACCAAGTCGCACGAAGATTATCTGGAGGACGGGTTAAATGAAATTTTGAGGTATGGGGGCAATTAAAGACGTAATGATCTACGTCACCATATGAATTACAAAGACAATTTGAAGAACGTTTATGTTTGAAAAAATGAAGATAGTCAAGAAAAGGACCATGACCCGTTAAAAAATAGATTAAGAATTTGTTATAAATTTGAAAATTGGGGTTGACTTTGGGTAAATAGCTTAGAATTCTAGCAGGGTCATGAGTCCGGGGGGAAATATAATCATTAAGAAGAGATTGCCAATTTTTAAGAAGGAAAGATTTACAATTATTAATCAAAAAGGAGTAGGGAAAAGGTATAAGGAGTGGGGTGCCGGAGATCGTAGCTTGTTTGGCCAGTTCATCGGCGACTTCGTTGCCCTGAATATTAGAATGGGCCTTGACCCAGGATAAGTTAATTAATGATTTGTAGGGGTGAGCATTAGTTTTAATTTTAGATAGAAATTTCGTTTTATTCTTGATAGATTTAAAAGCCGAAATAGATGACTGACTGTCCGAAAAGATGTTGATTTTTAAATTGTTTTTGCCGGCCCAGAGGATGGCCTGGTTGATGGCCTCAAGTTCGGCTTGAAAAACTGTGTTTCCAGTTCTAAGTTTAAAGGATAATGATTCGATCAGTCGATCATTTTCGAAAATGCATATTGATAAACCTACATTATTATCCAGTTTTGACCCATCTGTGAATACATTAAACCTAGAAAACGAGGAAGGGTTCGAGGAAGAAAAATTTAATACACGAAGGGGAGGAGGAAGGCTAGAAAGAGAACAAAGGGAATCAAATTGATATATTCATATGTGGTGATTGTGCGTCACCAGGCCTGAACCAGGGACCATCGGAGGTGAAGCTAGCTTTTGCTCTAATCTTATAATGTCAATCTTGTAAGCACCATGCTTACAAGATTGACATTATAAGATTAGAGCAAAAGCTAGCTTCACCTCCGATCTTATAATTCGGATACAGGTTCCAAGCATCTTTCTGATCAGATGTCTTTTGGCAGGAGCAGAGTCCTCTTTGCTGCCGCACACTCCCCCACCTGATGAGGAGCCCGGGTTGAATTTCGGCGAGGAGGGGGAGCTGTGCAGAGCAGAATTTTTCACAAGAAAAAATAGGCATTTTTATGGCAGAAAAGGGTAACACTGTACCTCAATTATCAGGAAAAAATGGATCATAAGGCAGGCATAACTTCCTACTTAAATGAACTTAATGTTAAGATAAACTTATTGCTGATATGTTTTCAGCCTTAAAAGCATTTGAAACAAAACTATGTCTATTTAATCTATATATATATAAAGAAGAAAAGTATGTATGTATGTATGTATGATCCAACATCACGGGAGAAAGGTTGAACTGAATTTGATGAAATTTGGTGGGTAGTCTTGAAATAGCCACACTTAAAATTTAGTCCATATTTCGAGTTTCTATGACCAGTGGTTCTCGTGATATAAGTGAAAAACGGCTGAACCAAATTTAATGAAATTTGGTGAGTAGCTTTGAAATAGCAACCCATAAATTTAGTCTAAGTTTTGAGTTTATAAGATCAGGGGTTGTCGAGAAATTGATGGAAAACGAAACTTTTTCCTAGGAGTTCTACTCTCTAACTCCATGATTCCCAAAGAAAAAGGTTGGAAATCGCTGGTTTTAACGTGAAAGTCAATTAAATTTCTGAGTTTTGTGGGAGTTTATTGAACGTATTAGTAACTTTTGAAAATTGCAGGTTTGAAATATGAATTTAATTGGAAACTATCACCATGATTTATTTCTCACAGGCTCACTCAACAACGAAAAGTATTAAGAAATCATAAGAAAGATCAATCATGCATAAAGCATTGATTATGAAACACTTTCCAACTTTAATTTTATTTAAACATCTCTAAAATGCGATACATTCAGCGGTAATATATCACAACACTGCAATAATTAATTATATTTGAAAATATAAAACTTCATCAAAAAAAAAAACGAACTTGATTCAAAGGACGTCATCAAAATATAAATCGCCAGGCTCTCTGTGTAAATGCAGTAAATATTTCATTCATATATATTTATTTCATTCATCACAGTACTACAATAGTTTATTCTACTTAAAAACTTAAAACCATCGAGGCCAAAGTAATTTAACTCTGTGCATAAAACTTCATCGAAGAAGTCTGCATTAAATCGTCTGCTTCTCTATGTAAAATCAATGAATGTTTCATTCATATCATCTATATTGCAGACTCCTGAGTAAAATAATTTTGAGTTAAAGAACTTCAACAATTCTTATACAACTCATCTTACAGCCTAATCAGTTTAGATTCTCCATAAGTAAAAATTAGGTTTCGTTGTAGAAATAATCAAAGTTTGATGATCATTTGAACTCAAATATATTGTAACTGTGTTGTTTCAGAATACAGATGCACAGAAATTAAGCAAAAGTAAAGCGGTTTTAGGACGGACACAACACTAAATTTAAATTAAAAAGAACTTAATTTTGACACAATATGAGTGGTATTGATCATTTAAACTCAAATATATTGTAATTGTGCTGTTTCAGAATACAGATGCACAGAAATTAAGCAAAAATAAAAAGGTTTTAGGATGGATATGACACTAAATATAAATTAAAAATAATTTTAAAAATCACGATTTCGACACAAGATGGATGCCATATTTTATTTTGAAGTGGGTTAAGTGAACTCTTCATATAATGGTCATGTGATCTCTTTATATAAAGGGTTTAATTATTAATTTAATTGTTATTTAAAAAACTACTTAATATATTTTGTTGAACATTTTTTTATATATTTTATGGGATAATTTGAATATTTCCTAAAAATTTTGAAGCAATTTGTGAATTTTAAATTCTCTTTAAAATGTTTGAAAAATTAGGTCCCATAGGTTTCAATCATTTCTTCAACCCGGGTTCAATCCAAAATTAATTGGGTGATATTATTCATTTATATTTCCATAGGTCCCACAGGCCGTCTGAACAACATACTAAAATTTCATTTTGATAAAGTCATTTTTACGACAGTTATCGTGCTAACAGACAGGCAGACAGAATGAACACAGAATGAACAGTCATAAACACTTTTCAACTATGTTGTAAAGTGTTAAAAATGGTTATTTAATTTTCAGAATTTTTTGAAGAAAATTCTTTCTTATGCAGCTGTGACTTATATAATGCAATGATTTTTTTTCTTACATAATGCAATGAATTTACTTCTTTCACAGTGAAAAAACAATGTGTAAGATTCACGGCCCTATAAGTTCCGGTGTAACTTTTATTACAGTTTTGCATGGTAAATTCCGAGCAACACCGGGAAATCGCTGCTAGTAAACACATAAAAGAAGGAATTTTGCACAATTTTGTAACATGCCATTCTTTAGAAATTTTAACAGACCAATGGATATCGTAAAAGGATATATTTGTTGAAAATATCTAAGTCCTTCAAACTAAATGTTCAAAGAGGTTTGTATATTTTCACGAAAACATTTTGCTCTGTAATTATTTTTTAGCTCTTTTGATACGGATATTGATAATGTTCCGCTTTCACTCAAAATGGAAGTTTTGGAAATTAAAATTAATGATAAACTGAAAGTTCTTTTCAGGTGGATAATCAGTTCTACAAATGCTTATGTGTGCGAGGTCTTAGCGAGTATGAGCTGTCGAGGTTCTCTGCACATGGTTATCATCTGGATTATCTAGCCACCAATGAGATCTCGCAATATTTCTGATCTTGGCATTGGGGAGCACCTTTGAAGAAAAAACAACTTTGCAATTTACTCAGAATATATTGTGCCTTTTTGACCTTGGATGCAGTCAAAAATGTATCTAGGCATCGATGTAGATTCTCAGTTGACTCGATTTGAGCACGAATTGCAGACCTACCTATCCTAGGTCTTCATAATACACTTTATTTATTTCTTGTTTTGATAAATACTCAAAAGAATTACGGGAATGGGCAACCCGGGAAAATATATTTTACAGCATATAATTTTACTTAATACAATATTTCACTTTAACACTTATGCGGTAACTAAAAAAAGAATATATATATATATATATGCACATACTCGGGAATCGACGTCCCGAAGTCGAAGCACACTTGCTTCTTGAATTATTCCATTTTTTAAAAAATTTTTTATTTTTGCCGGCATTGTAGTTGGCACCATTTGTAGAAGTAATACTGCAACTTGACACTTCCAATGTAATCACACAGCACAGGATTCGGTGAACCATCTCTGCAGACTTGTATTGACTAGGCACCAGGTGTAGGCTCTTTGGCTATTCTTGCAAGCCAAACGACACGGCACCACATGTTGTAATACCACGGGTTAGGCATCACAACTATACCATGCATGGAGCGGCATGATATACGGTAGTGAAGGCATAGTGGTGAGTGGGGTCAAAAATGGAGCGTAGTCACTGACGGCGGTTCCTCGCAGGAATCGTAGAAGCGGAAGATTCACGTTGAGGTGGTGAGAGATGAATGGCATGTGCATTATCCTGGTTTGTAGGCGAAAGTGGGTCATCAGCATGCAGGAATTGATGAATGATGTACAGGAAATCAGAACATTTCGGTGAATGAAAACATCATCAGATAAAACTAACTTTCTTTAATTTGCACTAGATTATCAATTTGGATACTACAATCATGGTTTTTTATCAATTCACTTTTCGAACGCTTTACTCTGGAGCACCCCCTTAATCGAACATTTCTGAGAAACTCTATTCGTCTTGGGTGTTTTCATTAAATGATTAGCCCATGTACCAAATTTCAAGACTCTATCTAATTTTAAAGCAGGTGCTTCTCATTTGTTCGGCAATTCGAACATTTCAGCGAGCGACCCCCCCCCCCCCCCCTAGAGCAGCAAATATTGAAAATCTGAAATTACACACTTTTTTTTTTCGAACGGTTTGCCCATACACTAAATTTGAATTCTCTATCTCAACACAAAGTATGCTTTCCTATCATTTCGCTTTTTGAACATTTTAGTGTGGAGCACCCCCTCTACAGAACATTTATGAAAAATTCAAGTTTTCAATTTCTTATGCACACTTTTTAAGTGTGAACTGAACACCTGTAATGAGTTTGCCTCACGGCATTTCGTAGGGATGCGTCATGGCGTGGGTTCGGTAGCTAGATCTTGGCGGCAATTTCATGTCTCGCCCATTCTTAGCGAAGTATCATATTTTATTCCACGGTATATGCGTAGGCACTCTGCGTGAGGTACAAGTTTTCACTCACCAAGTTTGGTGGCTCTTGGTCAGCGAACTTGTTGTTGAAGGTATTCGATTCCTAGCCACGGTCGGAGAAAGAGGTCTGAATTCGGTTGTCAGAAAAACCCGCGGTCCGGAACCTGTGGCCAGGGCGCCACTGGCCCGCAGTCATCTGTGAGCGAATCTTTTTGTTGGTGAATAAATGTTTATCTTGTGATTTGTGCCGAGGCTCAAAATTATTGAGCAGTAAGTTTCATGTGTTACATCCCTCCCATCTGGACGTTACTGCAAACCAAATTCCTGCGCTAGTTCTTCCATATGCAGTGGTGATGTTGGGCCAATTCCAAAGTAGGCTTCTTCATGGGTTTCATCTTTCTGTAGTCAAGACTAGTGTTGTTTAAGTGGTGCAATGTGCTGCTCATAATGCTCGTAGTGTCAACAAATCTCATGCGTAAAAATAATGATCACAGTTTTTCCTCAGTATCAACAAATTTAGTGACATCAAAATAATGATCACAGTTTTTCAACATGATTTTTCTTCAGTGTCAACAAGTTTTGTGTTGTCAAGATAATGATTATAGTTCTTTAACATGTTTCAAGTAGAGAGATTTCTTCCCCCCTTCCAGTTTCACTAAATGAGTATTTTAATTTCAACAACTTTTATGAATCCTTTTTTTTTTGTTGACACTTAAATCACCATTACAGACTTTGAATTTATTACTTGAAATTTTATGTTTAGGATTAGTTTTGTTTTTCTCTGAGTTTTGCAACATGTACACTGGAAATTTTTACATTGGTGTTTGTTTTTATTAATCTAAGTTTAACCTTTAATCTGTTGGTGGACAGTCCCTAGCAGAACAAACTCTGGTCTTTAGACCAGAGTGGATCCTGAACCTGGATATTTAAATTGTAAACTGGGTTTATTTCAATTGTATAACTGGGGTTTTAATTATCCTTTTCTTAAATTGCAATGTACTATTAATTTAACCACTATACAAAAATTAAAGTTTTAATGAATTGGAAGATGTTTTGAAGTTTTAAATTGTTGATTAATAAAAGTTAGTTTAATTTGACAGAAATTTAGTGTAATTCTTTTTGTGGCTGTGCAATTAATTAATTAGGCTTAAAGGTTGTGGAATTTTTAATACAAGTATCCAAGGTAAGTGGAAATTTTAATGTGATAAGTCGTTTGTGTGTGTATTAAAAATAAACAATGAAGTATGGAGCACAGGCCAAACAAATAGTAGAAAAAAAATAATGAAATAATATTGAATATTTTAAAAGTAACTTTATTAGGTAAAGACTATACGATCAAAAAAAAAAAAGACTATACGATCAAAAAATCTAAATATAATGAAAACTTAATTAAATCTTAATTAAATAGAATAAATAAATAAAAATAATTATTCATCAAGTAAAGAAAGAAAGCATAAGACATTTTCCGACACCACAATATAGTCTATACGTTAAAATATTTTAATAATTAATTCATCAATTAGGCATCATTTCTGCAATTTTGATGAAATTTTCGTCAATTTGGGACAAAATATCACCAAGTTGGTGATACTTTGCAAGATTATGCAACAAGTTTGCTAAATACATCACCAGGTGTTACAGACAAACGAAAAGAAAATAGCATTTCCTACATACTAGAATGTATGTCCGTCATATGACAGAAACCAGAATTTGCGAAACATTACGTCTCACTTGGCGTCATTTCTATCAATTTGGCAACATTTTTGTCATTTTGGCAATATTTAAAAAAAAATCGATAAATTGGCGATGTCCTGCTAAATTTTTCATCAAACGTTACAGATGGATGGAGAAATGGGTTATTCTTATAGTCTATTCATAAGTTCCTTCCAAGATTTTGAATTTTCATCAATTAGTCATCATTTCATTGATTCAGCATCAGTTTTATCAATTTGGCAATATTTAAAAAGTCACCAAATTGGAGATACACTGAAAAATTCATCACCAAAATTTTATCTACACGTTACGGACAGAAAAATAGATTTTTCTTATAGTAGATTTTTATATGCTTTCCAAGATATTTAATTTTTAATTAGTCATCATTTTCATTGATTTAGCATCATTTATATCAATTTGACAACATTTTCTTTAATTTGGCAATATTTAAAAAACTCAACAAGTTGGCGACATTCTGCTAAATTAATCGCCAAGCATTATGGATGGAGAAATAAATTATTCTTATATCAGATAAATGACTACTGGCATTCAACTACAAAAGTATTACCCAAAGTATCTTTTCTCATGAATGGAATGAGCTAGATCCACGAGAATGATATCAGCAAATTTATCAAATGATATTACATATCAAAAGTGAACATATTTCATATTAGTTAGTTCTTTAATGTGATTTTTTGATAAATTTATTTGAAAAATGTGCAATATCTCGAGAACAGTTCATGCTAGCATTCTAAAGTTCATGTCAATCGTTTTCTAATAAAAAATTACATAAGAAATGACTGTGTAACTTTTTTAAAAGTTTTGATTTTTTGATGATTTTTTCAAAATTTCACTCAAAAATTTAGTGGCGTTCTAAACATTTGATTGTGTTTAAAAACAATAGGCTTTCAGTGTTCATGAATTGTAATTTTTGTACCAAATTTCATTCGAATCGCTCTATTCGTTCTTCAGATATTGTCTCCACAGACTCACTAAAACACACACACATCATCAAAACAAAAATTTGATTCATGTTCAAGTCTGCTTGCAAAGTGCTTACCCGCAGAAAACCCGACTTTGAATTTTTGATCCCATCACAATGCTTTCCTTATACATTATACTATGTATATAAGGAAAGTAAAAGTATATTGGGTACATCAGAAAGAAATCAACATCTAACAACTTGAAAAAACAGAAACCTATTCCAAATGGAAAATATTTTCAGTTCCCTTTTCAACAGGTATAGACAGTTCCATTTTAGACAGGTATATCTCTGCAGTGTAAATAAAAATTAAACTCCAACATTAAATAAAAATTGGAGATACATATCTTACTTTCAGGTATCGCCTTCAAAAAGGATTCCATCTGAAGACTATCTGTATGAGGTATTCTTAAAGTTCTTAAGATGATATCTTTTTCTTTAACGAGCTCTGATTCCTTGAAGTAAATCATATTAGCGATGTGAACATTTCGTAATGAGATTGAAAATGCCTCACTCAGTAAAAATCCACAATGAAGTGCTTGGGCATTTTTCAGAGATTCAACAGGCTATGCAAATGAAAAGATAAATAGAAACAAATAAAAATGCATATAAACTTGCAACTTAATGAAAATACATTTCAAACTAAGAATTATCATTTCAATTATATTTCATTATCCTAAACAAATAAAATTGAATATAAAATTTTGGAATTGTTTAAGAAATCTAATATGTATACTGTAATTTTATGTAGAAGGGTCCTAGTAATGCATAAACACTACAAAGCGACAGAATTCCCATTTGTTATGAAAGATTGCATAAATACAAGTTAAACAGAATTTATGTAAATCACTAGCTGCAGTGCCTGCATAGATGTATTCACCTTTTCTAGCAACCACAGTAAAAAATCGACACCTAGAGTATTGCTGAAATCAGACTGGTAGAACCATAAGTAGCTACTTCTCTTCATTGCTACCACAAATTATGATAGTTTAATAGCTTTGAATTTTAATTACCCAAGTATATTCAAAATTTGACAATTAAATGCTCCAATATAGTAAAACAGGCTAAAAATTGAGAATGATCATTTTATATACCATCATTTTATATACCATACAAGACATTTCAATTATTAAAAAAAAAGGGTATTTGCGAAACCAACAAGAACAATGAGTCTTACAAAACTGATATTTACCAATTCTGTTAGAAGGCAATATTTTCAAAATGCGATTACATAACTAAATCAAAATCCAGAATAAGGGTTTATGACATAAAAAACAAATGCGAAGGAAATTGCTATCAAAGTGTGCATTGCATGCTTTGAATATGAGGAATCGGTTTCATGTGTACTTTGGTGCCTTTTCCATTTAGTATTTAATAAGGGTCCCATTCAATTCACATAAATACAGATATCCTATAACCTCACGAAATCCATTGCGAATGTGCTTTAATCCCTATTCCTCTAGCTTCGAACATATATTTTGCTTGTTCCATAGAACTTTCTAGTACTATCTAGATGATTTATGACAAACTAAGTTTACCACACTGTTTAAAAGAGACTGTAGATCCATATTCTAATTCAATTTTGAAGAAAATATTCTTTAGACATTTGAAGTTTTGATTCAACTAATAAAAACAGACATTCAGAAATGACATCACGAATTGTGCATATTAAATATGTAAGTATTAGTTACCTTAATCAAAGTCATGACAGCAAGAAGTCTACATATGTGAGCATAGAGAGGATAAGGCATGCTGTTTTGAATAAGTAATTTCAAATCATTAAGTTCTTCAATAATTTCCTTCAAGTTTTCTGAAAAAAAAGAACAGATCTATCCTCATATATAATAGTCTAAAGCAGTGCATCCAATTTTTATGTCATTTACACCAAATAAATGCATTTAGACAGAAATTACCACAAATGAAAAATTGACGCACATAAAAACCATTAAAATATAAGGTATTGTATAATTATTTAATTTGCTTTACATACGTCACAGAAGTAGAAGCACATATATCAGAGCAATCTTACTCTAAAAAATAAGGGGGAATAAACAAATATTAAAGAATTTTGAATTAAAACTTAAGGAAATCTACACTACAATCAGCCCTGTATAACACATAACAATCAATAAATGCAAAATATATATTGGTAAATAAAGTATGAAGAAAAAATCCTATTCTACACACATTTCCCTTACAGTATGGAAACCCATGTCAATTTTTCAAACTTTAATTTTTAGATACCTTAGATGTAAACTGGAGAAGCCTAACATGTGACACAGGATTTTTAGGAACTGGGCACAAACTTGGAGGCACTGAATTTAGGAATTATACACAAATTTGCAGGCACTGGATTTTTCACAATGGATAGACACTAGAAGGACGCGCACAGAACTTGTATACCATGAGCAGAAATTAAATCTTCAGTGTCCAACAGCTGGGGACTGAAAGCGATTGTGATATGGAGACACCCAGAGTGCTACTGCAGTGTGCCGCTTAGTGACAATGGTTCTGGCAAATAACATGAGCACTTCAAAATGTGAGTGCTGAATGAAATTTGAAAACATCTGCAAAGGTAAATCTCTAAGAAATATCGAGATGGGAGTACACCCAGTGACGCTGGCAGGCCTAGGGGGCACCCGGGTCCAACAGCCCACCAAAAATGTATGTTTTTCTTCATATATTGCTTAGAATAGAATGCCTGCCAACCAATTTTCCTCTTCTCAAAAAGCAGCTAACACTGACGAGTGAAATCTTGTACATAGCGGTACATGCCTATGCATACTCAATGGGGAACAACTTAACATCAGCATTACACCTACATAAGCAACTCCATACATCTGCTATTTCGTATTTAGTTATGACTGGAGTTAAAAAGATACACTTTTTTGGGATTCAGGGTATTCAAGGTGCTTTATAAAAAAGCGAAGGTTACAGTGGTCGCCAGTACCCTTGGTGAGTGATTAAAGGAGTTAATTAGTGTTTGCTGGTAATTATGTGTACATTAGAATACTGGAAATTTATAAAGGCCGGGAAATAAAAGTTTACATGTGCTAAATTGCTGAAATAAAGATAGAGAAAGCATAATTTAGTTAATTTGGAATGTTGAAGGAAAGTCAGAAATTTTTTAAATTTTGAACCTTCATAGTTTTGAAAATATTCACTTCTGAAAATCAATACAACATAATGCATGTCCACTCACGGGATGGTGCTATGATCGAACACAGAAAAGTGATAATATATTTGTTTTAACTTTCTCCGAATATATTTCACATTCTGCAAGGGGATCCTTGCAATCAAGGAGGTTTAAAACATCCTTGGTTTCAACAGTAGATGACCTTAGACAATATTGTAGTAAATTCATCCAAGATTAGTCTCACACCAAGGAGGTTTAAATATACTTTTATATACATTTGAAAAAATTTATATGCTTTAAACTTTTATATATATATAAGATTTAAAATGAAAAAAGAAATTATATAGATGGAATGATTGTTTTTACAGGGTTGCAGAAAGGTCAAGGGGGATTGCGACCCTATTTCCTGGTTAGAAGCTAGCTTTGACTTCATGAAAACGCTCCCAGAGACTCTGCACGCCCGAAACAACAATCGATCATGTCCGTGGGGAAAAAATGGCCGAATCCCAGACAACATAAAAAATGATCAAAATGACAAAAATTGGAAATTTTACTAACCAGCAAGACGAGAATCTTGGAAGAGTTGCATAAAGCGTATATACTTCGAATAGGAAAGCATACATAAAAAAGTCGCGTCTAACTTATAGAGCCATCTGGATGTGAAACAATCAGATAATCCTAGGTAAGAGTTGAGTTGTATTGTAAGATGTCGGATAAATTAACATAATTTTTATCACTATAATTTCTGCAAAAGACATCATAATAGTGCTGTACAAAGCGGAAGGGATATGATTGTTCCCGAGTTCCGTTGATTAAATGCATCATGCATTTATTAAATTCTGTAATAGATGAGTTTAATAATCTGTATCTGTTCAAGTGATTTACGATTAAATTACGTTGTACTTTTAAACTCAAGTTGGTATTCCAGTGGGTAAAATAATTGATCTTGCAGTCATATAGATGTCTCTTGTCAAATAATTTATAACATAATTTCTGTTCCAAATTATAATAAATAGTGATGTCAAGGATTGTCAAGGATTGTGATGTCAAGGATTTTTGGGATTGTATTTCTTTATATATATATATATATATATATATATATATATATATATATATATATATATATATATATATATATATATATACATATACAGTCAAACCTCGATATGTCGAATTTGAAGGGAGAAGAAAAAAAATTCGAGATATCGAAAATTTGAAAAAATTTAAGGAATTCATAAAAGATACTAGCTCTATACTTTACATACTAGTCCTGTACTTTACATATTTTTAAAAGAATCACTTACTTTATCTTGCAGACAGAGAATTGGGTATTACCCAAGAAAATGCTGACAACAAATAAAGCGAAGCTTGAAATGATTGGATACATATTTAATGTAATACTATGTACGTACATACATTATTAAAATTTAATCTAGCATTTCTTTACTTTGCAAAATAGTCATTAATGACAGTTTGGTTACAGTTACTGAATCCTTCAATATCTATTACATTTTCCAAATGAGCTAGGCGGATCCAAATGAGCTTAATTTTGTGGCGATAGTTTACTCTAAAACTCTGAATAATACCTTGGCCCAAAGGCTGTAACTTAGAAGTTGTGTTTGGTGGCATAAAATGAACTTTCACGTATTTTAATTTCGGCACGCTATTATGCGCTGTACAGTTATCCAAGAAGAGAACAATATCGCGATTTTCAATGGACATTTTTCTGTCTAGTTCCTTCAACCAATTAGTGAAAATTTCGGCAGTCATCCAAGCCTTTTTGTTCGCAAAATAAGTCATTGGAAAAGATTTCATTCCTGAAAAACATCGGGGTTTAGCAGATTTAACTATCATAAGAGGTTTGAGCCTTTCTGAACCATCCATATTAGTGCAAAATAGCACAGTTAATCTTTCTTTGCTCATTTTCTCGCCATGACATACTTCACCTTTAATGGTCATAGTTTTATCAGGCATACACTTAAAAAATAGTCCTGTTTCATCTGAATTAAACACATTTTTTGGATCGTATTTTTCCAAATGAAAAGTTGAAAATAGTAAGATGATCCAAATGGTAAGACGAAAAAATTCGAGATATTGAGAGTTTGATTAGAAAAATTTCGAGTTAAAGAGTTTGTTTTACATTAGTTTTATACCGTACGTGAAGGGAGATGAAAATATTTCGAGATACCGAGGTTCAACATATCGAGGTTAACCTGTGTATATATATATATATATATATATATATATATATATATATATATAGTATATATACAGGGTGTCCCAAAAAACACTGACCTCGGCTTTTATTCCTTAAATATTGATCTTAGATGTGTATAATAAATTATAAAGTTGCGTAAAATAAGTTACAGAATTTTTTGAAATAGAAAAGTTAAATTTTTATACGGCCCCTGTACAACTTGGTGGGTGACCACCTCGGAACACCGCGTGCTGTTGGCCATCTCGGGTGCGGTATCCCCGTGGTTTGCGCGTTAGATTTGCACGCTACCACAAATGCCGCCGTGTTCATGCGGAGTACGATCACGTTAAACATGTGGGTCCGTAAGTCCTTCCGAGAGGTTGGTGGTAGGGGAAGGAGGGTACGGTCCCTGTGGATGCCTCCCCCACTGGGTTCCGGTCTAAATTGGGTGGCACTTCCCGGCCGTCCATACAGTTACCTTACACCTTTCTGGTAGGTCGGACGGTCTGGGTCTCAACAACGGCCCCTGTACAAAAACATTTCCAATGAGTAAACCTCATACACTAATAAGGTGATGTATAAAATTTCAGCATTTTATCATAAAAAGTCCCAGAGATATGAAAAGACAAAAATGCTGACTTAAACCACTTTTCGATGCATCGACATGGGTTCTCAGAGGGAAAAAATCATGTTGGCAGATCGTGTTTCAGGGATCATATTAAGAAAGAAAACAATCATGACATAAATAAATAAATAATAATTTTGGTATTTATTGGTACAAAAGTATCTACACTGTGTAGAAATAATATCTTTACACAAAGATTACAAAGCTTGTTCAAAATGTTTTCCATCCATGCCAAAAATCCATTAAAGATAAGAAGTAGATATTATTTGCCTATGATGCATTTCTGCGTTGCATCATTTGCACTCTCGCTGTAAACATTTACATTTTAATTTGTTATTAATCCCTCACCAACTTTGTTTAAACCTATCTTTGGGACTTTTTATGATAAAATGCTGAAATTTTGTACATCACCTCATTAGTGTATGGCGCACATTTTACTTATTGGAAATGTTATTGTACGAGGGCCTTATAAAAATTTAAATTTTGTATTTCTTCAAATTTAATTCCCTGAAAATTTTTATTGATTTCATAAAATTCTGTATCCTTTTTCACGCAACTTTGTAATTTATTATATATTAGCCACCTTTGGCGACCAGCCTGTTCGCTACCCTTGAAAATTCTGACCGTGGCAAACTCGTTGGCGCGACTTACAAGAAAGGTGTAGAAGACCCAGACCGTCCGACTCATCCTGAGGACTTGAGTATCTAATTGGACGGAAGGGAATACAAGAAAGGTGTAAAGTAACTGTTTGGACGGCCAGGAAGTGCCACCCAATTTAGACCGGAATCCAGTGGGGGAGGCATCCACAGGGACCGTACCCTCCTTCCCCTACCACCAACGTCTTGGAAGGACTTACGGTCCCACATGTTTAACGTGATCGTACTCCGCGTGAACACAGCAGCAGTTTTGGCAGTGGTGGGAATGGAACCCGGGCATACCGAGTGCAATTCCCGCGCGCTAACCACTGGGCTACCGCGTCACCTACATTTTTATGTGTTTACATTCTCAATAAGGGAAAAATAGACTTCGTCGTTACAACAACAAGAACAAAAAATGACTTCTTAAAGAACCAAAATACATTAAAATACACACACGCATATTTTAATGTGGTTCAAGATAAATTTCACAAAATAAAAAACATGCAATCTACTAAGTTTTCATGTTTTCTATTAAAATGTCATCATAGTGACTAATTATTGCAAAATAATAATAAATAAATAAAACATCATAAAAGAAAATACTATTACATATAAGCATTTACCTAAATATACAGCACTGAAAGGAAGATCAATGGTACAGTACATTACATTGAATGTAAGTTGCATTATAACCTCCAATGTGCAGAGTTCTCCCAATTACGCATTACACAATTCATCAAAGGTAACAAAAACAGAAACCAAGAGCATAAGTATAAGGAAAGCAAGTAGTTAGCAAACATTTGCTTTACAGTCTCGATTATCCAATTACTTTCAATCATATCTTAATTATCCGAGCCTCGATCAGCCGAGTTCATCTTAATCCAAGGTCATATTCTAGGAATTCCCCTTCTCAGTCAGGATGGATCAAGATTATTCAAGGACTGTATTACTGGAGTCCCTGGACTGGTAAAATTCTGTTTTTACCTATGATCAAAAAACTTAAAGGGATACAGAAAAAATACCTACAGATCAAGGAAAAGTGTATCAAGTGCATTAAAGCAGAGATATAGAATGAAGGTGCCTTCTTATATTTTGAATGAAACAGAAGATGAAAAAAGAAAGTTGATGAATTACATGAAAACAAAATCCCAATCAAGATAAGATTTACTGGCTGGCAGATGCCAGGTTACAGATCAGACCAGATACTGTAGAAAACTGCTGGCATGAATTTCTTCGCAATGAAGCAGATACAGAATTTACCAGTTTAATTTCAAAATTACCAAGATACTAAAATGAAATTAACAACTGCCAGGAAAAATGGCTCAAGTGCAACAATAAGAAAAGGCATCAAAGGAAGCCATTGCTAACAATCAAAAGTGTTGGAAATGTTGATGACAGCAAAGATGATATAACACAAGAGAGTACCCAAAAAAAGGATTACTCATATGGAAGATATTACAACATTAGAGATAGCTCTCAAATATATAGAACAGCAGCCTGTTTGTTTTTCAAAAGAAGGCCGATAACGCTGCCCACAGAAGACAAAATAGAAACTTGTAGTTTTTAATTTGTTTTGCAAAAAAGAAATGCATAATTTTTTTCACTGTTAAGATAATAGACACATTCTAATATTATTGTAAATTTTATTTCAAACTGTATTAAAATAACAATTTTCTGGAAGTCTTACGTTTACTTTTGAACTTATGTTTTCAGCAGTTCTATCTAATCTCAATATTCAAGTTTTTCAGTTATCAAAGTTGGGTCCAGTCCCGTAAACCTCAGATAATCGAGACTCTACAGTATTTGGCTATTGCACTTATTTTAAATAATCAATTTTCTTAGAAATTGTTATTTTACCATGAGGGAAAAAATGCAGATTTTAGATAAAATAGTTATTTTTTTACGCAGAAAAAATGACTTCTACAGGAAACATTAAGATTTCATAAGAATCTTTGAGACAAAGAAAGCACTTTAAGGATCGTTGAAGAAAAATGAGTACTTTTAAGGGCCCTTATAAATGAAAAACAAAAAATAAGGACTTTCTACGGATAGTGGGAACCCAGTTTCATGTTGGTAACAATTGTGATACAAATAGAACTAAACACTATAGAATGAGAAAGTATGAGAAGGTCAGGGAGAGATTCATACTCCAAATATTTACAACATATTTTTCTAAATTTTACTGCAGAATTATACTTATTGCAAGAAAAATCATGTCAAAACCTTGATTGTTCTTCAAGTTATTCAAGTTTAAAGAAACAAATAAAAACTAGCATACAAGTCTTTTACAATTACCTGGAACATTTTTATATGATCTGGATTATATATAATTCTACTGTATATAAAAAATAAATCTAAAATGTTAAAAAAAAAAAATACACATTATATCTATCTAAAATTATAATTTAATTACCAGCAGTAATTGCAGGGGAAACTTTAGTCTCGGATAAAACTAAAGCATTCAGGTCTTTACACAGATCATCAACCAGGTTGGGGGTCACTTTCGCTTGAATACTTTTAGATGGAGTAAAAAATACGCTGTCAGAAGAAAACTCCTCAGACACAAAATTCAGACAGTTTTTTTTAGATTTGGGGCCTCTTTTGGTTATTTTTAGAAGTGGGGAACTTCTGGCGTATTCTATTGACATTTTTTTTTCTGAGAGAATGCTGGATGTAAAACTTGATTCATTCTGTTCTACAGATTCATTAAATTTAGGAGAATCAGTGGGTGTAGCAGACTTTTTCTTTGATCTTTTAGATTTAACATTAGAATTTTTCACAGATATTTTCGACCCAGAATTAGCTGATCGAGTTTTCCTTTTCACATCCAAGGATGGCTTGAGAAGGGTTTTAGCAGATCTAAGTTTACGGTTCTCTTTTCCCAATTTTGGAGTGGTCGTCAAAGCTAAATTCCAAACATCAGATGCCGATTTAACACCTAATGCATCATTCTTTGATTTGAAAAACTGATAACTAACAGCCACTTCATTTTTATCATTTTTATTGCATTTAGAATTTTGCTTTGGGCCAGATCTAGTTTTAGATGCTCTTGATAAAGAATTATATGGACTTTCAAAATGTAGATCTTCATCACTGCTACTAAAAATTATAAAGGGGGAACAATTCTGTACTGAGCCTTCTGCAATACTTGAAAATTCAATATCTTTTTTCAAGTTAGAATTTAGTAGATTTTTCTTCAAAGGTGCTTGGCACTTTCTAGTCTTAAGATGTTGAGAAATAACTATTTTTGGGACATCCTTCAATTTAGGGGTGTTAGGAGAGTTTCCTAAGTGTTCTTTATCTGGAAAAACTTTCTTTAGTAACACTTTAGATTTGACAGACGGGCAAACATAATAAGTTATGGAAGAACTGGATGGAATTTTAAAATATTCACACAGTGAAATTCTTATGTCATGATACCTTAACATTGCATATATATCTGGGTAGGAATAATTAGGAGAATGTGAACCCCTTTTTAAAAAGTTGTATGCCAGATTGATAGTATCCTTAGCCTTCGACGTATCATTCTTTATACAATATGATTGCAGCATCCACATTAGAATTGAAGTACAGAGTGAAACTTCAGGCTTTGATTGGAAACGGAAGAAAGGATCTTTCACAGTGTAAGCCACTTTTATGGATGCCAAAATATTACGTAAGTAGGTTGGATTCTTTAATTTCTCATAATCATCAAGCAGTTCTTGCAAAGCTGTTTCTGAACTTTTCATATCTGACTCAATTTGGGACAGAAGACAGAGAAGAAATGAGCTTTCTAGCTGTAACAAATTAATGGAAAAATTGTCACGAGAAAAGCTACACTGAACAATTTTATTGGATTTATTTTTAGCCAGTCGCTTGGACACAGGAGAGGACATCACATCAATTTTATCAATAAATGCTTGTTTAACATGCCTTGATAAGGTAATGTTGGGAACACTGGAAATGAACATGTCAGCTGGTGAATCAGGAGACATAAGATCATCCTGTTCAGGTGTAGAATATTTAGCTTGCACTTCAGCCAATATTTCAAGACTGTTTTGGGCATCTTTTCCCAATATGTATTTTAAACCACTTGCTTTCACTTGGCAGTCTTTAAAATTATCACACATGAGATCAATATGGCACAAAACTAGCAATATTTTAGAAGACCTAAAAAAATTAAACAAAATTTTAATAAATTATACAAAAAAAATTGAAAACAAATATTAATCTTTAAGAACTGATCAAATTAAATATTAATATACAATATTCAGAAAACGTATAAAATTTTTTTATAGGTTAGTATGTGATTTCCTTACATGTTCAAATATTTTAAACCTAAGCGTTTGGGAAAGTATTTTAGAATGCATCTCAAATTGTGTTGAGTACGATTAATTAACAATTTGCATTACATTGATACTTAGATTGTACTTTTTTTTATTATGAGTTTAATATGGATATAGATAATCACAGACTGGTATTGCCATTTACACCCCACCAGAAAATAAGGACCTAGATTATAAATGTAAGTAATGTTTACAAGGAGCCACTTGAAGAGCACAATAAGATTATCTGATTTCTCCACATTTTAAACAGCCTTGTTGCTGATATGAAGTTATTCTAATTATTATTTTAATTTTTATTAGGTTACTTTATATGAGAGCTATTTTATTTATTCATATATAAAATTTTTACACCTTTTATCAATTAGCCTGAGATATTTACACATTATTTAACTTCAAGAAATTATATAAGTTCTAAAGAAACACTTACCTTTATGTACACCTTGAGTTTTAAAGGAAAAATACAAATAACTACACAAAGGTAAGCTAACATACTTTTATATATATATATATATATATATATAAATATAAATTATTAAATCCAAAGTTAGAATGTATGTAGTAACTCATAATACACTATTCATATATATATATAAAACTGAATGGGTAACAGAAATACAAAAAACTGGGAAATATTAAAATTTTAGATTGTCAGACATTGAATCAAAAGGATTAAAATTTTGAATTACATTCTTGAACAAATATCTGCGAAAAAAGAAAAAGAAATTAATTATCTAACATATCTAATCAAAAAGGGTAACTGAGGTAAAATGCACCCAAGTCTTATGACTCGAGCTTGGCCTAGCTGTCTACCAAAAGGAAATTTAAAAATAAATTGATTATAAATTGTTAATTTAAGATTTCAAAATTACATGCTTAAAAAATAGAACACCACATAACTTAAAATTTAAAAACCATAATATCTGTAAATATGCCTGTTGACTCTACGGTCACTTAGGCTTGAAGGTACAATTTACTTTGCTAATATTGAATGAAAGTGATAGGTATAATATCACTAATTGAACTTGTATGTATGGTGATCAAATTAGCGACTCCTGTGAATTACATAACCTTTGAGATGACTCTTGATACAATATTAATGTTATTTGTGAAAAATGTGCAAATTTAAAAGATTGATGATCGAAGTTCAGATTATCGAACATTCAAACATGTAGCAACCAATCTGTAAAAAGAGTCATACTTCCAGAATTCACTCCAAGGTGGCAACACTAAAATGATGATTGTGTATATTTAGGATAAGGCCAGTGCATTGCAGACCAGAATCAACATAAATGTTGAGAGACCAAGGCATTGCACTGATAGATGAGACAGGTATATCATTGACGATGCAGGGACAGCCGTAAAAGATGTCCTCCAAACAATGCCACTTCAAAATATGAGTGGCCATCACAGGATGCCGGGATGGGCTCCAGCAATTTAAAATATAACAGACATTGGTGAACTTTCGAGGTCGCTGGCCAGCGTGGGGCACTGGGCTCCAGCAGTTTAAAAACATAAGCTGAAGTTAATAAAAAAGTAAAACAGACCATGCCACAAGAAAATGGGACTTTCTCTGTGACCACTAACTGTCGTCGGGTGCTGGCCCATCTGGGGCGCCAGGTCCAGCCACCCACAAGTAAAACAAATATTTGTATTTTCACTGCATCAAATACAATGCTTGCCAACAAATTTTACTCTTTCAAAAAACTGCCAACACTGGCAAGTGAATCCTGCACATAGTGGTGCGCAGTATTTCACACACCGAAAGGAACAACTAGCACATTGCCAACAAGTGAAAAGCCGGCCAGTGTCGCCATCTATCCACTTAGCATGTGCAATCCTAGACATGCGTTAAAACATTCAGGGTATCTTCAAAGCTTAAAGATACACTTTTTTTGCGATTTGCACTACTGAAGTGTATTGCGGAGAAGAAAACTTATAGGGTATGCCGCCATATATTGGTGAATGATTAAAGTAAATAAGTAGTATTTGCCAGTAATTGAGTGCAATTTAGAATAATGAAAAGTTAGAAAAAGATGTTAAATTAAAATAAACATAAAATAAATTGTCGAAAATAAAGAGCTAACGTTAAGTTAATTTGAAATTTTAATATAAAGGTGGGAAAATTTAGGAATTTTGAACTTGAGAGTTTTCAGAATATACCTCTGAAAATCAACACAGTAACAATATTATTTTTAAGGAAGAAAAAGAGATAAAAGTGTCATTAGGATAGAGCTAAAGATATCCATCCTACAAAGACTTTAAATTTAAATTACTAGGAAAAGCAAGTTGGGTTCTTTTTAAAAGATCACATTGATAATATAAATTACATTCATTTTCAGTTACCTGAACAATTTTTACTGGTCTGAATCTATAATAATAAAAGATATCTGTCTGTCTATATGTTTGTACTACACATAGCAGAAAATCAAAGCAATGCACAACCACAAAATTCGATTCAAAATATGAGGTCAGATAACAATAAATATAACATGCGAGAATTTTTTTTAATCGAAAGCTATTCAATGTTTAGTTATTCAATGAAGTGCAATTTATGGGATTTTTCACACAAATTGGTTTTTCAGTGATCAAAAATATTATCACGGAGTTTAAATTTTAATACCAGAAATATCAAAGAAAGCTCTTTCCAATGAGCTTTAAGAGCATAATATACCGATTTTTCACAAATTTACAAATAATCACTAAAAATTGCACTTTGAACATGCAATTCATCCTAAAATTCCTGCATTAGCAAAACTAATAAACTAGCTAAACCACAATCCAATCTTACAAATTGTGTGTGGTCAGCATCAAAATGCACGACTTTCTATGAATAAAGTTTCTAACTTCATTCGGTAGTATTTTGGCAAAGAAATGAAAAAAGGTAATATACTGACTATTTGTGTTGTCCCTAAATGAAGAAAGCACTTCCATTTGATCTTTTTTTCTCTAAATTTTATGGAAATACAGGGTTCATACTCTTTTGCAGGAACCTATTTCCAGGAGTTTTAAGGAGTTTTCCAGGAGGGTTTGCGCATTTTTCCAGGAGTTTTTTATTTCCTTTTTACAGCAAAACAAAAACAAAACTACGATTCTGAATATGATTCGTTCTATCATCAGATCTTTTGCATTTGTGCTTACAAACATACTACCAGCTATATCACTATCTGAAGAATAGGTAGATTTAATCATTATTTGAAGAAATCACAAAAATTACATTGCAACACACATGTACAAAAAAATAAAAAATATAGTAAGAATATACTTCATAATTTATTAAATATCACTAATGTATAAATATTTATGTAAACAAAATTAAATTATTTTGTACTGAAAAAATCAACAATTTTTTAGCTCTAAGCATTTTGCATCTAATTCACATTTAATATCCTGTAGCAATATTTGTTTATCCTGTGCACTGCGTCGGCAGGCATTTGATTTGGCAATGAATGTTATTTGACAGGATTTTTCTGCCCTATCTGCATAATCTATAGATGATTTGGTAAGTTCAGCCATGTCATTTTCTGTACAAATTTTCTTTCTTTTTAGCTCTTCAATCTGTTCAAGTAATTTTCTCTTTTTATCAGTCGAGACAGGCTGTACTTGTTTTTGTTCATCTAAATATAACAAATACTTCTGACGAGCTCCTGCTCCAGACAATAGAAGTTCTTTTGTAATCACAATATTTTCAAGCCCACCTATATTTCGAATGTGATCTTCAATGATCCGCTTAGCAACAAGAGACTCTTTTTTTAAATTTTCAACCATTACATTTTTGTTTATGGAAAAACCTCTCTCTACAGTAGCTTGTCCATGAGAAAGAAGTAATAACTTTTTTATCACTACCCACAAATTAGAATACTTTGAGTTATTTGAAAGGTGCTCAAAAAAAAATGTATCAACATTATCAGTTAATGGATTAAAAGAGTCTTGGCAACAGTGTTTAAATCGCTTTCCTATATCCATAATACTGAAATCCTCAACAAAACTCTTATATTCTTTAATTATAGTATCACAATTAGTATCTTTTATCTTACCACAATCTGTAAGGGCTATAAGGATATTATTGATTTTTGTCATATTTATTTTTTTATCGTCAATTAAAGTACGAGGATCTAAACATGACATGTTCCTTACAAGATTGTACTTTAAAGGACATCTCTCTAATAACTTTTTAACCATTTTGATCAAAAATGCCCTACAGTTAATATAAAATTCCATTAACTGTTTCTCAACATTAGCAGATTTCTTTTTAACAACGTCTTTTATAATTTTTTTGGCAATGAATCCAACATCAATTTTGCTTGCATCTTTATGCAAAGATGAATCCTCCACATCAATACTTAGAAGCTTTATCATAGAAGCTGGAACTTGTTCTTCTTTCATAAATTTTAGCATTAAATTTTTGATCAAATTATATAGGTCATATGCCATAAAAGGCAACATTGGTTTATCAGTTTGATATGAAGTCATAAAAGGTTCTATTTCCTTCACAATAAAAATAAGAAAATTACATTTTATAATAAATAACTTATCGTTAACACTAGTTTGAATTGTTTCAAAACTTTTGTTTCCGGGATTAGTGAAATTCTTATTAATTACTTTGGACACATAAATTTTAACTTGAGG
>OX578144.1:29587721-29730221 GCA_951213105.1 Amaurobius ferox
GAATATCTCTCTGCTAAAGGGGTAATGCCGAATTAAGTAGATCAATGCTTATAGACATTTTGTAAACTTTTAAGGTGAATAATATCTGGGGCTGAAATCGGAGTGTTATGAAAAATGCAGACGCTTTGGACGCTTATATGCCATAATCTAATGGATGAAAAGTTGAGCATTTTTTACTTGTTTTGTCGGAAATTGAGTCATCTATATGAATATATAAAAATAATTTTAATATTTAAAACTCTTTTTTTCAAAAGAACTACACATTTTTAGTCCGTACGAGTTGCCTCACTTCGCTTATTTTCACGCGAAATATATTCTAAACTATAAAAGCTAAATATAAACAGTAAGAAGCAAAAATGTTCAGCAGGAAGTTGTTTCCAGATTTATAATTTGTTTCTACAAAGCTATTATAGTTTTTGAGAAATCGTTCAGTCAAGTTCAAGAAGATGGGACATTTTCTGTTTTACAAGTTTGGAATACTTTATCTCGAAAATTGAAAGTGCTGGCTATGAACTACGAGACGACCCCCTATGTAAATTGGATGCACATTTAATTATAGTAGATATTATTCCGTTTCTAATGATACCTTTGGGTTAACTGTCTACTCTAGAAGCTGAAATAATGAACGGTGTCCGGATTTGTTTTTGACCGGTTGTACAGTACAATTCAAAGTTAGAAATATTGATCCATGGATCTTGTACAGATGCGGAAAAAAAAATCACCCATCTCTTGTTATTAGAGCATTGTTCATAGTAGAGCAAATTTTGAGATACCATTCGATTAAGATCCTCTATAAATTAATGTACGTGCACTTTGCATAAGAGGTTTCAATGACAACACTCGATTTAAACACCCTAAACAAATTCTAGACCCCTAAATTAGTCCAAATATAATTTTTCTCAAAGCTCCTATCTTTGTATCTGGATATATTCAATATTCCGAAATGTACGATTTTTTTATTGTCTCATTTTGCGTTTGAGAACGTAACCCCCCTTCAATAATCATCTTATTTTGATTTGAAGGATTTGATTTGAAGGGGTCGAATATGCTACGAATTACATGAATGACGGCATCAACATACTGTAATAACATTCGAATGTGGCAAGGCGTGAGACTAGTTAATTCATCGAATCGATATATTAACCATGTCTAATGGTTCTTAGGTTGTTGTAATAACTATCATATACTAAACCGCAAATATGCAAATTAGTCTTTTGACATAAAGCTACGTTCTATGGTAATTAGTATCACATATTTTAATCAGTTATTATTATTTTTTTTATAATTTATTATTTTTTTATTATAATTTTTTATATTTATTATCATTTTTATAAATATTTCACTATCACAAATTATTATATAACTTTGAGACCGATTTCAACTCGCAATAACTCCCGGACCATTTATCTTAGAGTAATAAATAATACATCATCAGATGACTTATAGAGTATCATTTATGACAATATAAGTTTCAACTCTCTACCCTTTATTCAACCTTTCGATGCAGTTGCATAATTACGTTGATTAGGTTGCATCTATTCTGCATTTTTAACACTTTATAACATAGTTGAAAAGTGTTTATGATTTTGGTCATTCTGTCTGTCTGCCTGTTTGTCCGTTCGCACGATACCTACCGTAAAAATGACTTTATCAAAATGAAATTTTAGTATGTTGTTGAGACGGTCAGTGGGACATATGGGAATGTAAATGAATATCACCCAATTAGTTTTGGACTGAACCCGGGTTGAAAAGTGGAATACAGTGAATCCTATGGGACTTAATTTTTCAAACATTTAGGCAAAGTCAAAATTTACAAATCGCTTCGAAAATTTTAGGAAATATTCAAATTATCGCATAAAATATATATAAAAAAATTTCAGCAAAATATACTCGGTAGTTCTTTAAATAAAAATTAAAATAATAATTACACCCATATAATATGAAAAGATCACGTTACCCACTTCAAAATAAAATCCGGCATCCATCTTTTTCTCCCGGAGTAAAAATCGTGAGTTTTAAAGTTCTTTTAAATTTATATTTATTGTTGCACCCGTCCTAAAACCATTTTTTTTGCGTATTTTCTGTGCATCTATATTCTGCGGCAACGCAATTACAATATTTTTGAGTTTAAATGATCATCGAAATTTGTTTCTACAACGAAGCCTAATTTTAATGGATGCAGAATATAAACAAGTGATTGTAAGATGAGTTGTATAAGAATTACTGAATTTTTCACGCAAAATTATTTAACTCTGGAGTCTGAAATAAAAGTGTATGAATGAAATATTCACTGCTTTTACATAGAGAGCCAGGTGATTTATATTTCGATGACGTCATTTGAATAAAATTCATTTTTTTCGATGAAGTTTTAAGTTTTCAAGTAAAATAAATTATCGTAGTTCTGTGATAATTAAAAAAAGATCACTGCTGAATGTATCGCATTTTAAAGATGCGATGCATTCAACGGATTGTATTTCGGTTGGAAAGTGCTTCAAAATCAATGCTTTATGTATGATTGATCTTTCTTTTTTATAGAAAGTTTTATTAAAACTGGGTGAAAAAATAAATGTGTGTTATATTAAATAGGGATTAAATTAAAAAAAATATAACTTTTTCAAATTAGTCATTTTTTCAACTAATATACGAACCTTAAAGTAATTGTAATGAGGAATATTTAAACATAGCGAAGGAACTACAGGGAGGAAACAGCTGAAATTTTCCATACTCATATAAAATGTCTTTGTGAAATGATTTTCATTAAAATATGTCAAGGTTCTTATTCATATTTTTTTCGAATATTAATTTCATAATTCACATTCTATACACAAAATTATTAAAAAAAAAATCACGTAGTTATGTTTGAGTTACTTAGTAGTAATGTAATACAAAAAATCAGAGTGAGATGATAATTATTACGGAAGATATGAAAAGTAATTTAACATTAGGAGCTCAAAACTTTGCACACTCATAACTTGAAAACACTTCATTGATATGATTTGAAATTTGATATCGAAGGTTGAATTTTGCTCTAAATTCGAAATATGTTGTTAAATTTAAGTGCTGCCAATGGAAATTTTAAAGTTTGTGCACGTTTTAATATGATAATTGCCCCATTATATAAATTTTATGCACACGAATTTGTAGAGGACGTTATTCCTAATCGAATGGTATCTTTAAATTTGCTTCATGTTGAACGATGCTCGAATAACAAGAGGTGAAAGCTTTTCGCCCCACAGCTGTACATCATTACTTTGCTGTGAACCAAGTGAAGTATTTACATTATTTAGGGAAAGTTGCATGTGCTGTCTACATAAAATTTTCTTTTATATAGAGATATACGAGTATAATGTTTTAGTTTGCGAGACAAAATTGATTGAAATCGATGCATCTGTTACGTAGAAATCGTGCGCGCACATGATTACATATTATTCTGAGAAAACGATGATTATGCCATTTCACGGAATAAAGTTGCAGTTTTCTAGAAATAGCTTCCGTTTAAGTTCGAATTTGTAAATCGGGACTTAGCTTAAAGTACTCCTGACATATCCATATGCATAATTGAATTATAAAATAAATTCGACTTTTTGAGTATTTAAAACGTATGCTCCATTAAAAAATTAACGACTGTTCAATCTTTTTAATCTATAACTATTATATATCAATATTAATAACTTAGTAGAATTCCGTTGAAAAAATGCTAAATTTTTATGGTTAAAATAACCTATAATATTCGATACAAATTATTAAAATAAAAATTTAGTATTTTAAATTTTATAATTTACAAGCAAGAAATAATTTAACACCCGTGGACTATGCTTTTGCGGTCCTTTCCTCTCATTAGAACTGTGCAGGTGATAAGATGATGATCACCAGTGTCACCAGATTTTTTGTACGTTTCTACTGACAAGTGAAAAATCTACTAAAATCGGAATTCAAATCTACCAAAAATTTACTAACGAAAATGCAACACATTCCTATAAAAATATTCCATTAAGCTTTAAATGTAATTTTTCTTTTATCTTGTAGGAAGATAGTTATAATGTAAACACTTCCCTCCCATAAAAAGGGATGTTCAATAGTAACCCCCGTTACTAATAACGGGAGCTACGGTTCAATATGCGAGATTTGTTTCCCCAGTGTACTTATGTTCCAGCTGGGAAAAAATCACCAGAATGTTCCTTCCTTTTGTTTATGTTTCTTGCGTTAAACTTGCACTTTTCATATTTCAAATCTTTAGAAAAGAAAATGAGCGAATTATTATCAAATTTAATCAACGCATCATTTGTGTATTGCTAATATGAAATATCAAATCTGACAAACAGCAATTTTTCTCTTTGTTATTTGGTTAAGTAGACCAAAAACTCTATATCCCCTTTACCCTTATACACCCTATAGGGTGTATAGGGGTAGGGGATATAGGGGATATACCCCCTTTATTCCCCTAAATTACCTCTTTATTGGTTAATCTATGGTTTGTTATCATAAATTAACCAATGTTCTCCAATGATGAATTTCTTTTGTGGACAGACACAACGCTGATTTGCCCTGGAATGGCGAATTTTTACGAGAACACTGTTCTGATTTGTTCTCAAATCAAGGTTTCAAAATTTGTTCACTTCATATTTGGTCAAAGTAAATGTGTAGGCGGAGTCGGAATGCCGAAATTATTTTTCATGTAAATAAATTGTAATATAAATTAATAAATTGTATATATTTAAAATACTAGATTCATCCTCTTCTCCAGGGCTACCCATAAGGGGGGGGGGGGGGGGGACGAACATATTCAAGGTGGTGGGCGGTCCTCAAGGTGGTGGGCGGGAGGAGAAAACATGAAAAATGCAGTGTTTCCAGATTTCGACCGATATTCTGCGCAAGGGAAAAAGGATAGAATTCCGGAAGTAGGGTGAAATCCAGAGAATTTAACGTTTTTGAAAACGATTTTGGACCACAGCTTCAAATCTCAAAGTTCGTCAACGTCAATAGAGGACGCTACAATCAATTTTTCGTCGAAATTAGGCTCCTCGAAAAATCTACTAAGAAATCTACTGGAAAAATGTATTTCTACCAAAAATCAACTAAAAAAAAAAACGCAATCTACTAAATTTTCTACTGAACTTTAAAATTTCGCTTAAAATCTACTGAAAAGGTAGAAATCTATCGATTCTGGTAACACTGATGATCACCGAGCAAAATATTCCTTAAAACAAGGATTTTAGAATTTTTCTAGTAAATGTATTTAATTCAATCTTGCAACGACACAGAGCACAATTTTAGCACGATACACCATTGACAAAGTTTTAATCGTTCAAGATTACGGTGAAGATGATTATACACTACAATAGGGCGTTGCATACAATCAAATAATTTCTCAACTTATTTTCACATCCCTGCATGTATGCAACACGTTATAACACTATAGACGCTGCTTTACTGCATTTCCGAGAGCTTAAAATTTTATCAACGGTGGATAGAGCTAAATTGATGCCCTGCACAGTTTAAGGTTCGAAGAGAATACGTCTAACAGATTTTCTTTTTTTAAATCCTTGCTTTTAGCAGTTTTGTATTCGTTAATCAGCAGGGGGCTTAATCTGAGAGTGAATATTACTAGTTTCGGTTTCCTCATAATGTCATTGGCTTACAATGCAATGCACGTCATATTCAAGGCATTGCAGTTGCCACTTCGACACAGGTAACTGTTATAAAAATGTGTATGAAATGAAGTGACTGGAGCATAGATAATTATTAGTTTCTTAAAAATATGATGTAATAACAATTAATTAATGGCAAATATTATCTTATAAATTGCACACTTTTATTCTTAAAGTAATTTAGATCTGTTAAGTTGAAGTCAGATTTACCCGTATCAATGCAAGTTCGGATAACGAAATATATATTTTCTCGGTATTAGTTGAAAATGGAAGATTTTGCATCATCACAGATAATTAAATAATCCGAAAGTGCTCTGTAATTTGGCAACGAAGTATCTCTCAATGACATCAAATTTTAACTTATTTTGATTGGATGCTGGGCTGACGGCGCAACCTTATATTAAAGAACCTTGATGTGTTTTTGGGATGGGGATACCAATTCAGCAGTTTCTTACTTGTAAGCAACGCCCTATATTGTAAGGTAGAAATGGCTTCACTCTAATTTTAAATTTTACTGAATTAAATAAAAAAATATCAATATTTGTCGCAGAGTAGAAAAGTTATGCACTTAAACAGGGTTCTCAGGAAAGCCGTTATGTATCGCCACAACTTTGTAAGGAGAGGTCCATGATTGTATACGTTAGGTCTATCCATAGTAAACTGACCATGCCTGAACGAATAAAAGCGATTGAAGCGCCCCAACCAGAAAATAAAAAAAAAATTAGAATTCGAACTCGGCAATGTAGCGAGATAGATGGAAAAAAAAAGCCAATTACAAAGTTGCAGAGCCTTTGTCTAATGAGTAGAAATAGGTATTGAAACTGTTATAGTAGGTGTTTATACATTAGGGTTATTGGCGTATAGCTGCTCTATTCCGAAATGATAAAATAAAGAATACTTACATGCACAGGAATCTAAGGCGGCTTAAAATGCCCTTCATTAGCAGCAATGTACATTTGACTTTGAGAAAGAATATGGTATTTTGACAAGCATAGTATGTGTCGCCTTGTTGCAGGCTCTGGTGATACGACTTTTTGACAGATAGTTATTGCTTTCGGTATACGCGTTTCGTTCGCTCCTGGTGCCGATTCCTACAAATTAGATAATGCACTGCAACTTTGTAGTTATCATTCTTCTTCTGTCTCATTTCTTTGTCGAACTCTTTATCCTTAGTTTTTTTAACTATCCGCAAGGGGCGCTGCAATACCTTTTATTCGATCGGACATGGCCACTATATTACAAACAGATCTAACGTGTACACTCATGGACAGTTCCTTACAAAGTTATTGGGGTACTTTCTTGGACTTTCTTGGGAACCCAGTATAGGAAACGTTAATGAAACAAATTAAATAAATGAAACTGAATTAAATAAATAATATTCATGATTTGTATATTTAATTCAGTAAAATTTTAAATTAAAATAAAGCAATTTCTGCCTTTATAATAGGACAGACGTGTATTTGGTGTTGGTGCTCTGTCTTTATATGCTGACGAAGGAAGCTGCTTCTTGCCTTCGAAACCAGTCGGTACTTTTAATAAATCTTGTTAAACTAACGAAGTATTTTTACTTTCCTTATATACATAATGTATAAGGAAAGTATTGTGACGGGGTCGAAAATTCGAATTCGAGTTTTCGACGGGTGAGCACGTTTCAAGCATCCCTGATCACGAATCAAACATTTTTGAAGTGATGTCTGTGTGTGTGTGTGTGTCAGTGGGTCTGTGTAGACGATAACCGACGAACGAATGGACCGATTCGAACGAAATTTGGTACAAAAATCACAATCCGTAAACACTGGAAGCCTATTGTTTTTATACGCAATCGAATGTTCAGAACCCCCCTAAATTTTCAAATGAAATTTTGAAAAAATCGTCAAAAAATCAAAACCACTAATAAAGTTACGCAAATAGACATTTCTTATGTAATTTTTCATTAGAAAACGATTGGCATAAATTTTAGAACGCTAACATGAACCGTTCTCGAGATATTGCACATTTAAAAAAAAATATCAAAAAGTCATATAAAATAAAATAAAAATATTTCCTATTGAGAAATATGTTCACTTTTCATATGTAATACCATGCGATAAATTGAGTGATATCATTCTCGTGGATCTAGCTCGTTCCATTAATGAAAAAAGATACTTTGAATAATACTTTTGTATTTGAACGCCAATAGTCATTTATTTATCTGCTGTAAGAATAACTTATTTCTTAGTGTATAACGCTTGGCGAGATTTTGGCGACGAATTTGGCGGAATGTCGCCAACTTGGCGACTTTTTAAAATGTTGCCAAATTAACGAAAATCTCGCCAAATGGATAAAAATGACGCTAAATCAATGAAAATGGCCATTAATTGTCGAAAATTCAATATCTTGGAAAGAATATTAGTATCTACTATAAGAAAAACCTATTTATTTACTGTAAAAGTAGCAAATTCATTACATTATATAAGGAAAGTCATGTGTTGCCCACATCAGATTTTTTTACAGAGTGAAAACATAGTTTCAATGTATATACGCGTTAAAAAACTGTACTATTGTACAGTTTTTTAAATTTATGACGCCATGTATAATAATATAAATTTATTTTTTCGTAGATTGTTCACCGAGATCTAGCTGCTCGCAACGTGCTGGTATCAGAGAGCAAAGTGTGTAAAGTGGCTGACTTTGGTTTCGCTAGGGACATCAGCATTACCCATGTGTACGAAAGAAAATCAGAGGTAAGGACATTACATTTCAATATTATCAACATTAATATTTACCGCACCTTGGTATTGCAATCAGCTGGCATCTATGTCCCTGCTTTTAGCGTTATCAAAAGGGGGAACAAGTTCTACTGCTTTCAAGGAAATTTTTATTGCGGTTTTACAAATTTTCAAACAAAATAGATTAGCAGGATGACTTGGTGGTAGACTTTGGAGAAATAGAGCAATTTTGGCGACATTTCGAGTGGCTTTCTGGATCTTTCCAACGGAATTTGTTTAAGAACAGCCGAGCTCAAAAAACAAATGTCTGGCTCGATTCAATTTGATGAGTTATTACTTTCCTTATATACATAATGTATAAGGAAAGTATTGTGACGGGGTCGAAAATTCGAATTCGAGTTTTCGACAGAAGAGCACGTTTCAAGCATCCCTGATCGCGAATCAAACATTTTTGAAGTGATGTCTGTGTGTGTGTGTGTGTGTGTGTGTGTGTGTGAAAGTATGTGTGTGTGTGTGTTTGTGTGTGTTAGTGAGTGTGGAGACGATAACTGACGAACGACTGGACCGATTCGAACGAAATTTGGTACAAAAATCACAATCCGTAAACACTGGAAGCCTGCTGTTTTTAAACGTAATCGAATGTTCAGAAACCGCCTAAATTTTCGAGTGAAATTTTGAGAAAATCGTCAAAAAATCAAAACCGCTAAGAAAGTTACGCAAATAGACATTTCTTTTGTAATTTTTTATTAGAAAACGATTAACATAAAATTTAGAACGCTAACATGAACCGTTCTCGAGATATTTCGCATTTTTAAAAAAATTATCAAAAAGTCATATAAAATAAAAAATATATATTTCCTATTGAGA
The DNA here is from genome assembly GCA_951213105.1 of Amaurobius ferox. Classification (NCBI taxonomy): domain Eukaryota; kingdom Metazoa; phylum Arthropoda; class Arachnida; order Araneae; family Amaurobiidae; genus Amaurobius; species Amaurobius ferox. The sequence continues at coordinate 29,596,945 of OX578144.1, forward strand.
AACATGTTCACTTTTCATATGTAATACCATGCAATAAATTGGGTGACATCATTCTCGTGGATCTAGCTCGTTCCATTCATGAGAAAAGATACTTCAAGTAATACTTTTGTATTTGAACGCCAATAGTCATTTATCTGTTATAAGAATAACTTATTTCTCCGTCAGTAAAGCTTGGCGAGATTTTGGCGACGAATTTGGCGGAATGTCGCCAACTTAGCGACTTTTTGAAATGTTGTCAAATTAACGAAAATCTCGCCAAATGGATTAAAATGATGCTAAATCAATGAAAATGAAGACCAATTGTCGAAAATTCAATATCTTGGAAAGAATATAAGTATCTACTATAAGAAAAAGCTATTTTTTGTACTGTAAAAGTAGTAAATTTATTGCATTATATAAGGAAAGTCATGTGTTGCCCACATCTGATTTTTTTAGATGTGCGCCAGTTCGGTGTATAGTGAATATATCAAAGTGAAAACGATTTGTAAAAAAAAAAAACGATTTTTTTGTTTGTGAACTAATTGAACACTGAATAGCTGTTTCATTGCATCTAACGATTTTTTATTATATTGTGAGATAGTTAGAAAATATTGGATTTCGTTCCTTTCCAGTTTAAGTTTACTATTGCTTTAAATGAAGCTGTTGTTATCCAGATGTTCCGAGTCGTTTTCGTGTCATGAAATTATCCAGAGAATTCACCGTAGCAATGCCATGAAGTTACAACCTGGGAAAGACTTGAACGCCGATCCCTGAATGAGTTATGCATACAGCAGGATTAAGAATTTTGGGACTTTGTTAACGGTATTAATAATTCAGCAATTTCAATGAATCAGGCTCAGTTAAAAGTAAAATATATGAAATATGTATATTGAATGTATAAGAAATAAGCTCAATAAATTTCATAATTTAATTTTCAAAGTTGTTAGAATTTTACAATTTAAATTTTATAATGCAATTTTCAAAGTTCTGGTAGTCTGCTGCTCACCTTAATAATGTTTGGATCTTTATAATTTTTTCTTTCCAGGGGCGTCTTCCAATTCGTTGGATGGCACCGGAATCTCTCTACGACAACATCTACAGCACTATGACAGACGTGTGGTCCTTCGGAGTCCTCATGTGGGAAATTGTTACGTTAGGTATTGTATAAAATATTCATGTCACATGTGTATTTTATTCCATGAAGTGCGCACTCAATAGAGTTTGCTTAGCTGTAGGACTTTGGATTTTTTCTAAGATTCAAAGAACCTTTTTAATGGTGGCAACACCTGGAGTTCTGCTGAAAAGGAGGGAGCAAAACCATCAGCACCGCCTAGCGACGAAAAGAGGAACTACCATAGGCGATACCTTGGATTTTTTCTAAGATTCAAAGAAACTTTTTAGCAGTGGCAATATCTGGAGTTCTGATGAAGAGGAGGGAGCAGAACCACCAGCGCCATTTAGCGATGAAATGGGGAACTAGGCCAATGTGTAAACTTTTATTTCCAAGTTTTATTGTTTGAACTTTTAAAGACGGTTACAAATATTTTTCCGAGTTAACTGTGAATTGGATCGAAGTATTTTTTAAAATACAAACAGTGGAATAGATATGTACGAATGTCTATCATGTATATCATGCAAAAAATAGCAAATACAATTCTTCAAAATACCCTCGTAGAAGATCTTCCAAGATGGCCGCCGGGCGTTGCCACCACCTCAAAAGTTTAGGCACACATCCCTTAAACTCATTAAAAAAAATTCATTCAAAAAATTACGCGAAAAAAAATAAAGTTTTGTCAAAAACCCTCGTACAAAACCACGATATTCCAATCATTGCCACTCTCGAAAAAATTTCTAAAAAATGAAAACCCCCAAATTTTTCCATTTTGCGAATATACCCCCAGTACAGGATTACGAAATTCTGGCTGGGAGGCGGTTTTGCTCCCTCTGTTCACTCCTCTGTTGGCGAACTCTCATGTTTCCTCTACTTATGACAACATTTCGATTTGTTGCTCATTCATGTTAAAGGAGAAGGGACCAATTTCAAAGACACTATCATATCACGTGAGAAATCAATGTATTATGTCGGTTTGCATCAGCATCGGCTGCCGCTATGCGAAAATTTTTATTATTAAAAAACTTCGAGATTTTACTAGACCTATCGATTGAAAATTTAAGGAACGATAAGTAACTGGGAGGAAACTTTTTAAATTTAAAGATGTTTGAGATGTTATTGTTCCAGACTCAAATAATGTTATTTCAAGAATTTATGCTACTTAAATAAATACATACAAAGGAACAACAGAATAAACCTTGTGGCCAGTTCAAAATTTGATTTTGAGCCGTATTTTGAGCAAAGTATTACCCAAATTGAGTGTTTATACCGAGTTTGGGAAAACATTTCTAATATGCAAAAATTATCTTCGAACAGAAATGAATGCTGATTAGTATCATCAGAGAGTGTTTGATTTGAATTTCACTTCAATTTCGGGGATTAAGTAATATTTTGATTTTGCAGGTTCTACACCATATCCTGGCATGTCTGCTGCAGATGTTATGCGACGTGTCAAGAAGGGGGATCGACTTGAGAAACCGGAGCACTGTGGACGTGAGCTCTACAACGTCATGTTCTATTGCTGGGAAGAGGACGCTCAGCGGCGGCCATCTTTCCCAGAACTTGGACGCATGCTCGACCGTCTGATGGTCAGCGAGAACGAGTACATTGAGCTGGACAGGTTCCCGGACCATTCTTATTACAACCTCACAAGCCTATCAGGAGAGAAGCTGTGAGAATGTAAATGAAATACAACTGATATTAAGTTATACTTGTGCTTTAATGAGTGACATTGTTCATACCTCAAAGAACTTGCTATACACACAGCGAGAATAACAAATCGCAGTATATCATCAGTGGCAGAACTAAATGTGGTGAAAAATTGTTGACATTTATATTTTTCTATTGGAATACAAGCAACATATCTCTCCCCATTTTGATTGTTCCTTAGTTTTTATGTAAAGGGTTCCCATGAAAGTCTTAAAGCACCTCAATATCTCACTTTATGGATAGACTCATGAGAGTATCCGTTAGGTCCATCTATAGTCAAATGACCGATCGAATAAAAGTGATTGGAGCACCCCTAGAGGAGAATTTAAATTGTTGACCACAAAGCGAGATAGCTGAAAAAAACAACAATAATAAAGTTGTAGAGCATTGACCAATAAGTAGAAATAGGCACACATAATGAAAATAATAATAATAAAAAAACGCTTATACGGACGGTAGTAAATACCTGTCATGCTTCACTGATTGGAAAAGTAGCACATTATCAGGAGTTGCGACAATTACTTCAATTACCATATTCTGTTCTGGAAGTGGGTCTTTTATGTCACAGGTGGGTACTACGTTACTGGTATTTTTGTATACACGCTAGTGAATTGTACGACAACGTTTAACAGTATTGTGACGTGGCTGCGCATCTTGTAGCCGATTCAATATGACTGGTATATATTGCTTTCCGAATGCACATTACTTTAGTTCCTCCTGCCGATTCTTACTCATTAGATAGCACTCTACAATTTTTTAATTAGCTTTTGGCTGTTTTCGTCTATCTCGCCTTGTTGCCGAGTTCATGTTCCTAACATTTTAGGATCTCTTCAATCCCTTTTATTCGATTGGACATGGCCACTTTACTATGAGTAGACATAAAGTGTATACTTATGGACCTTTCTTTACAAATCTATTGGAGTACTTACGGACTTTCTTAGGAACCCTGTATAAGCGTATGGTTTCATTTCTAAAAGAACGGAGGTTTAGATCAATACGAATGATGGCAGATCTTAAAAGTTAAGCTCTTTACTTATATTCTATACAGTTTTCCGAGATCCTATTCTAATGAGTGTAATTCGCATGTGTCATTTTAATTTCCCGGGCTTGAAAAGGACGAGCAAATTGCCGGACTTTGAATGGACTCGAGCGTATGACGCTGTGAAAGATTTTGAATTAAAGCTTAATTTACCAAATGATTTTGAAATTAGAAGCATAAAAATTTAATTTCAATATTTGAGAAACTTAATGCAAAGGAACCCATAAGTTTTTAGAATTTAAATATTAATTACATACATTAGAATACAGGAAAACAATGCAATCAAAGTAACACATTTAAAACGCAGAAACGTATTTAATATACAGGAGTGCGTTTAAATCATAATGCATGCAAGTGCACATGTTTTGATGAGCTGTTAAAAAGCTGTTGTTTACTTGCTATTTTGTGCAAAGCTTAGTGAACATACGCGATTTAAAAATGGGCGTTTCACCCTGTTACAGTTCGTCTTAATTATTGAAATTATGATTCTGCACATCTGTGTGCTATTTCACGTATGTGTACAGATTTTCATCTTCCTATTGTAGTTTTCGAGTAAAACGGATCACAAAATAATCAGGCAAATGCTAATTTCGCTTCGTTGGAAATGGAGGATTTATGATTTATGAACTATCTTCCCCTCCCCTTCCCCAGAACAAAAAATATGGATTTATTTAATGAAGTTTTCTTCTCGCAGGTTGTTTTCATTTTTGAGCGACATTTTTGTCATATATCTCTCAGGTACTGGCTGATACTATATGAATATAACGAGATAGGTGTGTAGATGATTATTTTGGTAGCGAAATTTTATTTTCAACAGAGATCAGAAAAAAAAATAATCTGTCTGACTTCTGTTAAAACAGAATGTGTGTGTGGTTCCCTAGGTGAGGGGTTCCAGAAGGATACTGGGAAATAAAATGTGCCTTCAGGAAAATTTATCATATTGGCCCGTTAATCAATTTCGGGAAGGAATGGGGACTAAGGATAGGATTTTTTTTATTCTACTTGCAAATGTCTGTCCGTAACTTATTTTTAGCCAATGTTTTTTGAATAGTGTTTTTCGAGACACATTATTACTTATTGCATTCCGTTTTGGCAAGAATGTAAAAGTCTCCGTTTCTACAAAACACGTGGTTTCCAGAGCAAAGACGCTTAGGATAAGAATTGTTTATCTATAGTTAAAACTCCTAACAGTTGCTAAGGAGGAGGAGGTGTCGAAGACCCAGACCACTCGACTGACCTTGGGGTTTACAGCCGCTATTTGAGTGGCCGGAGAGGAGGAGGTGTGTACATATTCATCTCTATAAACTGTCACAGAGTTCAAGTATTCATACGACGGGTATTTATTATAAAATATAGATATATACATGTAGATATTGCAAGGTATTTTCTGTGTTTCATACATCTGTATCTCCAGAAGATTGGATTTTGTATTTATGAATGTGAAATAAAAAAAAATGTTTGCGACATACAGCGTTGTTGAGGTATACTTTATTTAATCCCAGCGTTATAAATCTATAATGTAGCATCTTTAACAACCATACTTAGATCACTGTTAACTTGAAAACTGTGATATATTTATTATTTATCATCCAGGCTATCCAGCACGATAGTTCACGCTTCTGGATTTTAGTTCAATTTGCTTGCTAGATGGTATAGTACAATTGTTACACACGTACCGTCAGCCGGGTCATTGTTTCACGAGACAGATGTAATGAATATTTTTTTGCCTGAAAATCTGATACAAGGGATGCAACTTTTCACACATTGACGAACAACATCTCTCTCACGAATCCACCGTTTTTGACAATTGGCAATAATAGTTGAGTTCTAACATGGAGATGATGTTCGTCAATTTATGAAAGGCTACATCGCTTGTTTGTTTCAAACCTCAAACTATATCAACGAATCAGCAAATCTGAACTTCTGCTTTGAAGAATAACACCCCTGAGAGCATTTTCCAAAACAGGTGTTGATTTTGCTATAACTAATTAAAATCTAAAATTGTTTGCTGCATAAAAATATGCGGATGACATGAGTTCAAATAAATCGATACCCAAATATTGAAATTCAAAATTCAATTCGTATTTTTTCATATTTCAGTGAAAAGTTTTTCTTATAAGATATTAAAAAGATAATCTCTTAAATAGGTAACCTTGATGTACTTTTTAATGGGCGAATGAAGATAAAACTGAGTAAAAATGCTGTTAAAATTTTCATTGTGTACCCAGGTTAACTTTGCTAAGTATAATATATTTTTAATGCTTTTCAAAGAAATAGGTGATAATTCAAAGCTTGGGAACATACTTCCAGTGCATAAATGGTATAACTTGACTGGTTCTTCCAGCGATGATATTTGCTACACTATCAGCTATCAAAATTATCTATTAAAATTTCATATTAAGGAACATGAACAGTATGTCAGAAAACAGGAATTTTATAAATCTTTAATTGTTAAACATTGCTTTAGTTTTGACCACCATTTTGAGTTTTCTCCAGCAAGGGTTATACAAAAATGCACATCGATCTATGATCTTTACTTTTTTTTTAAACCTTCCATATTAAAAAAATTCTAGTAATTCAGTTAATGGCTTTTTCAGTACTCTTTTTGTCCATGGTCTGGTGCTGTGTCCTATAATTTTTTTTTCCTTTCCTTTATATTTGTTCCATTTTTGCTGATTTCTTAGCCTTTGAGATTCTTGTGTGTCGTTTAGACTAATTTTCCGTCCTATTGGAAAACTTCTGATGTGTTTTGGCGCATTCGAATCTTGCGTTTGTGTTTCAGATTGGTTGGGCTGTTTCTCAGTATGCTTTTTTATTGACTTTCTCAGGTGAAACCTTAATCCCGACTTGGATATATACACTGAGTGACACTGAAAAGGAGACACCAAGAAGGAGTGGGCAGAAAGTGATGAAAATCGGTAAACAGAGAGAGACAGCAACAAACAATAACCGATGTTTATTGTAACATGATACACCTATACACTGAGCGATAACACCTCTGATCAGTAAGTTGTAGGACCACCGCAGGCGGCAATACAGGCAGCAACACGTCTAGGTACAGAGTCAATGAGCGTGCGGATGGTGTCCTGAGTGGTGGCTGCCCATTCCCTATCAGCCATTTGCCAGAGTTCGTCTTTTAAACGTGGCGATGGCCGCGCACACAAGCGACGTCCAATCACGTCCCAGAGATGTTGGATTGGTGAGAGATCAGGGGAGACTGGTGGCCAGATAAGTACTTGGGTACCTTGCAAAGCGTGCCGTGTGTGGTCGGGCGTTATCCTGCAGGTAAATAGCATTGGGCAACCCCCGAAGGAAGAGTAGTGTCACCGGCCGCAGCACGTCATCCATGTATCGTTGGACCGTCATAGTGCTCTCAATACGGACCAGAGGTGACCTGCTATTCTAGGCGATGGCGCCGCAAACCATGACGGCGCGGTGTGGCGTTCCACAGATGCGGCCGGATTGTACCTGTCATCACTTTGACGCCAGACTCGTACACGGTCATTGCTAAAACAGGAGCGTGACTCGTCTAAAAATCCGACCTTGTGCCATTCCGCCGTCTACATGGCTCTATCCCGACACCATTGCAAACGGAGGAGTCTGTACTGCAGGGTCAATGGCAGTCTTCTTAACGGGCGCCATGAGTGCAGGTCTCCGGCGACCAATTGGCGGGTAATGGTCCTGGTCGATATTCGAGCCTCAAGGGTGTCCTGCACATGCTGCAAAAGGGCAACGGAAGTGGTCTGCGGGATCGCCAACGCTTTCCGGCGTATACGTCGGTCCACGCGTGCTGATGTCGCTCTAGCCGTACCGACATCTCTCAAACGTGTCACATTCCCTTGTTCCAACCATCTTCGCCACAACTGGTGTACCGTGGAAGCGTGTAGGTGGCTGTTCGCAGAGATTTGACGTATGGACCAACCTGCCCTTCTGAGTTCGATCACCATACCCCTCGTGAAATCGTCTGTCTGCTGGAACTGCCTCAGTTGGCGGTTGCCTGGCATTCTCTGCTACTTCACACGTTTCCTCTGAGACAAAAAAAAATTGCAAAATTATTTCCCTGGCAGATAGAGTGGCGCGACCATTGCCGATTCTGCAGGTTCCTTCCTTTATATCTCACTCAACGTGCGCGGGACAGCTGCGCATTTCGCATCATTTACATAACTCGGTGAGCTGCGTCTACCCTGCAATTTACATATTTTTCTGCCCATTCCTTTTTGCTGTCCCATTTTCACTGTCACGTAGTGTATATATATTTATTTATTTTTTTTTTTTTCTCTCTGATTCTTGTCTCCTTTTGGATTTGCTGGCCCTATTTTTGACTTCTATGTGCTTTTCGCAGCTTTTTGACGAGTTTTTTTGATCTGCTTTAAATTTCCAGAATTTTTTTTCTAGCATCCAGTAGTTTAGGAGTGCAACCTTTTTAAAATCAAGATATTTCTGGTAATTTCCTATTTTTTGATGAGGAGGTAAGTGGTTGCGGCCTCAGTAACTTCGTAATCTTTCATCTTGTCTCGGCGTGGCACTTCGTCATTTTGATTTCGGGTTTGTTGGCTGTCTAGCACTGAAGAAGGGGATCTAGCGTATTCTCGAAGCAGCCGTATGTGGAATTATTAGTATATTTGTGTCTAATACGTTGCCCAAGTTTTCTTTATTCTATGAACAAAGTGTTTTTTACTTATGGATCAGGTTGGTTTGAAATGTTATTTTGAAAATTAGACAAGCGTGAACTTAATTTGTGTCATAAGTGGAGCTGTGTTCTAGTTTGATCAAAATAGATTCTTGACTACCATCTGATGATAAAACCGATGTCGTTTCGATGGACAAGATGTTGGGAAAATGTAATTAACCTCATGTTAAGTGAATATTAATACTAGAAATTGTATGCTTGTATAATTATACAGTTTTCTGTGAAACATAGAAAACTTTCTATTCTTCTGTAAATGACAGTAATTTGTCTTCTTAGCGAGGATTACTATTGTGGAGTAGTTAATTTTTGTTCCCTTCTATAGTATTTGATATTATATTCTTTGAAGTTTTAGTAATCTTAATACTTTCAATAAGAGTTAAAATCGCATACTCGCTGAACTCGCTTAAAGGGATGGAGGAGGGGCGTTCCAAAAGCTAGGATCATGCTCCCATTGCAGATAACAGCATCCACGAATCGGTTTTATTAATTTTTTGTCCTCTTTAGCACGCAGTACTTGCAATGGTCACAAGAAAATTTGCTATGTACACAGTTTAACTCATTTGTTTGCAAATTCACTCCCACTACGTAACTGGCATCAAATTCTATACTGAGCTCAGGCTGTGCAAAATATGCCTAGAATGTGTTTCCAAAGCAAGAATCGAGTTTCCATTTCCAATAACAATATATCCAAAGATGGATATACAAAGAATGGATATGCAAAAATGGATATACCTTAAATATTATTTTGATAACTCCCTATTAAGGGAGATTCTGTTGTTGTTGAGATCCAGACCGTCTGACTTACCAGAAAGGTGTAAGGTAAAAGGGAGATTCTGTGGAAGAACGTATAACCACTAAAAGCACCGAGTTGTCTGATCTCAACCTTTATGAAATATGATGCCGGGAGCGTTGTACGACTGAATTTGTTGGTCTACAAGTGAAGTTCTTCGAGAAAAATAATCGGTTGCTGCAAATTTCGAAATTGAGTTTAGACCTTATTAGGTACAATTTTTCGGGCTGATTCTAAAAAACAGAATAGCATGTATTTTTGCGGTAATTGCAATTTATGTTAAAAATTTATCATTATTAATCAAGCTAGAACATTAAAATAGAGAAATACAGTTTGAAAGATGTTGGTTTGATAGCAAGGTTGGCTGGTTCAAACCCCATTGGTTTAAATCATGGTTCATAAACCATCATTTTTTAAACCATGGTTCATAAACCATCATTTTTTAAATCATGGTTCATAAACTATCATTTTTTAAATCATGTATTTGGTTCAAACCATGATTTTTCGTTTAAAAAGGTCTCTGTACTCTCAGCATTGGTAATATGCAAATCACAATGAAAATATTTCCCATAGTTGAGAAGCATATGTGGCTGTCCCAATCCACTAAAAACTAAACAGGGTACAGTTGTCGGTATAATCGCTATATATCACATTATCTCAGAAATAAAATTACCGACAACTGCAGCTTTTTCTTGTAAATCATCACATATAGGTTCGCAAAATTGTGGCGCAAGGCAAATTTTCTTGCTGCTGCTGTAGGTATCGGCTGCTGTAGATTCTATGGCAGTTAAAATACTAGTTAAACTGACTAAGGCCCTAGTTAAAACCTCATTAACTATTTTATAAGGAAAATCTTAGCAATACCTATGGGGCTTTAAATACACCCACGTGACTTTTTCTATCTGATGTAGCAGAGCGTTTTATCAAAGGTCTCATGGGGCTTAGGATCCATTGCAGTTCTACGGTTTCAAACTGACAATTTTTGATTGCTAGCTTTCATTTATACTCGTCGGGTACGTCTGCGGCAGCAAAGACATCTGATCAAAGATGCTTGGAACCTATACCCGAATTATAAGAACGAAACCGAAGCTAGCTTTTGCTCTATGATTATAATGTCGGTCTTGTAAGCAATTGGTCCCGAGTTCAGTCCTGGCTCGAGACTGGCGACGCTCAACCGCCACAATGATGACTGGACGTTTGAAACACGCAACTTTCCTCTCCAACGATCTCACCTCTCAACACGAGATGGCAGCACCACACGGAGTCAGAGACCTTGCCACTCCCTTCCTGGTTGACAGCGACTGACGTCACGCCCGAGACAACACGCCTCCCGGCCTTCAACTACATTTCGGGGGGACACGCGGGGGTGGGGGTTCTCAGCATCCCCCCTCCTCGCCGAAATTGGACCGGGGCCCTTCTCATCAGATGAGGGAGTGTGCGGCAGCAAAGATGTCTGATCAAAGATGCTTGGAACCTATACCCGAATTAAAAGAACGGAGCCGAAGCTAGCTTTTGCTCTATGATTATAATGTCGGTCTTGTAAGCAAGAGGTCCCGAGTTCGGTCCTGGCTCCGGACTGGCGACTCCACAATCGCCACACGTCAAATAGCAGCAGGCATGACTCTTGCAATTCACATTTCCATGTCCGTTATTAGGAGTTGATTTGGGTCATTCTATCAGGTGTGATGTGCTGTGAAAAGTCATCAATTGTTCACTAATAAGGAAAACGACATAATGATGTCTAGATGTAATGAGTCCCCTTCAATATAATGGGTTCATTCCCATAAAATTACCGACAACTGCAGACTTTTCTTGCAAATCATCACATATAGGTTCGCAAAATTGTGGCGCACGACAAATGTTCTTGCTGCCACTGTAGATATCGGCAATTCTATGCCAGTTAAAATACTAGTTAAACTGACTAAGGTTCTAGTTAAAACCTCATTAACTATTTTATAAGGGAAATTCTAGCAATACCTATGGGGGCTTTAAATACACCCACGTGACTTTCTCTATCTGATGTGGCAGGGCGTTTTATCAAAGGTCTCATGGGGCTCAGGATCCATTGCAATTCTAGGGTTTCAAACTGACATTTTTTGATAGCTAGCTTTCATTTATAGTCGTTGGGTACGTCAAATAGCAGCAGGCATGACTCCTGCAATTCACACATCCATGTCCGTTGTTAGGAGTTGATTTGGATTCTAGGTTATTCCATCAGGTGTGATGTGCCATGAAACGTCATCAATTGTTCACTAATAAGGAAAACGATATAATGACGTCTAGATGTAATGCCCCCCTTTAATATAATGGGTTCATTCCCCAGAATTGAATGGGCGGATCTACTGGGCGATTATCCGAATTCCTTTAATTGTATACCCGAGATTGTACGAATACTTTCAAAGAATAGTGAAACCTTTTACAGCTTTTATTTTCCTTACAATACATTTTAAAGCCAGTGTATTGTGACTAGCTAAAAAACACGTCTGTCGATTTTTGAAGGATCTATAAATGTTTTGAGCCTCCGTTAATGCAACTTCATCATTTTTTGTCAATAATTTTTCATTAAAAAAGTCCGTGTGGTTTGTAGCCATTATTTTTGTAGTGAACAAACCAGAGAAAGACCTTCATTTTTTGTATTTTTTTTTCTCTTTCAAAATTGCAAAAACGCTATAAAGTATGGTTGTGTTAAAAATGTTACGCAAATCAATATTTTAAACGGGATTTCTTATAAAACAGCGAATGACATTCTATATAAGTCGCTAACATAACACAAGTGAAGGAACATCAAATCCTCAAAGTCCCATCAAAGTACCCCCTGACCATTCTCCTCCACACACTCTTCGGCGGTCAAATAGGAATAACATGCCTCCCATCGGACACTGTCTAGGCTGATCGAGCTTGGCAGCAATCCAGACGGCTCTGTTTCTGTTGAGGGGTCAGTGACAGGCGCCTTAATGGACGTCGACACTTAATACCACCTTCTGCCAGTCTTGCACCCACATTGCAAAATTACTTTCGACGTCTCTAGCCCCAACCACTTTTAATTTCCGAAATATACTATATTGCATACATCTCTTTTGGGGCTCCTCTACAGCTATGGGCTTCTTTTTGAGGTTCTCAAGATATTGTGTATTTTTGTTCTAAAATAGTAAAAAAAAAGTCATAAACAAATTAAGCGTACACGCTATTAAAGTAGCGAACCAAGTATTTTAATTATCATATGTGAATACTAATATTTTGTAGTTATCAAGAGCCATTCCTTTAAAATTGGAAATTCTAATTTTCCGCCGGGAGCACGATATCTTTGGAAACAATCAAGCGAATTAAATGAAATTATGTATGTTCATTTCAAGAGTTATCATCAAAAAGTCTGTTGATTTTTACCGAGATCTAATTGTAACTTATAAGATAGTTTTGATTTGCTCGTAATTTATTTCTTTTCTCACAGTACCTCTTATATATGAATCTGTAGGAAAAGTTATGCATGGGACACATAAAGATTATTTAAGTACATTTCGATTTTTAAGAATGCCGCCCCCCCCCCTAAATTTTAATAAGGAACAAAAAAGACCAAGGGATGCACTCTGTAGCGTCATTAGAAAAAAAAAATTCGTGGTGGAAGTTGATAACCAAATATTTTGTTTCCCATTTTTCCATATATCATTTCTTCGAAATTCAATGGGTTCGATGGGTTTCTGGAGGCAGGGGGAAGGGGGTATAACCCCCCCAAAGCCTTCTCCTTAGCCATACTAGCACTAGAGTTCATTTAAAGAGTCAATTATAAAGGGACTCTAAATTGCACACTTTATAGTGCTGACATCTATTGACGATAAATGAAGTAAATACCTTGTGATGAGATTTTGTAAACGTTGCAAAATAGATAAAAGAATTTAAGGGAAAAATTGAAGCCTGCAAATATTACATATTAAGCAGATTTTTATGTGACTCAAATTTTGTTACAGATCATGTAAAATTTAGGAGCCCTAAAATATTATTGCATATTTCAAAACTCCGTCTAGATTCGGTGTTGCATAGATTTCGCTGAAAATGTGTAAGAGGTTGGGAGTGGGTTAGAAGGAAAAATGGGTTACGCAGGGAAAGATATTGCTAAACTCCGGCTGAGGGAAGGGGGGGGGGGGTCTAGGAGCTTCAGTCTCCTTTCCTCAGGTGAAAACGTCTGTACAAGATAAAATGACGTTTTTACCGATATTGTACGTATATACGTATATTGTATGTATGTGCGAGATAAAAAAAACTTAGCCCCCTCAAAAAAAATTCTGGATTCTCTATTGTTCTTGGGAGAGTACTTAAGCTCCCAAATAACTTTTTAAGGAAAGGTCTATAAGTGAACACGTTAGATAGATCTATAATAGAAAGATAGATAGAAAGAGTCCATGCTTGATCGAATAAAAGGGACTGCAGTGCTCCTAGCGGAAAAATGTAGAAGTTAAGATAACGAACTCAGCAACAAAGCGAGATAAGATAAAAAAAGCCAATTACGAAAGTTGTAGAGCATTGCCTAATGTGTAGAAATCGACACCAAAACTGTTACAGAAGATATTTATTTGATACAATTATTGACTCATAAGTCTTATTTAGAAATGATAAAATAAACAACACTTATATCCACCGGAATCTAATGTTCAGCTTGTTTAAAATGCCCTTCATCAGCAGCAATGCATTTTGAATGTGACCACATACTACTTTGATAGGTATGGCAGGTGTGCGGATACAAACTCATTAGGCATTGCTCTTTAACTTTGTAATTAACTTTTTTCGACTATCTCGCTCTGCTGCCGAGTTTGTTTCCCAAGATTTTAAATTCTGCACTGTGGGCGCTGCAATCCCTTTCATTCGATCGGATGTAAACATTTACTACAGATGGACCTAACGTGTACACTTGTTTTAACGTGTACACTTATATTAACGCGTGCATTTATTTATTAGGACCTTTTCTAACAAATTAATTGGGGTCCTATAATTTCCTACGAACCCTGCATAATATTTATAGCTTCATAAGGAAGCATGGATATAAAAATATTGCATTATTATTGACAGAAAAGTTGGAAAATTGGCTTTGTTACGGTGAAATTTTTATTTATTTATTTATTTATTTTATTAATCAGGTTACAAGACTTTCTAAAAATATTTATAAAATCTTGGAAAAATATTCTTTTGCGTGTGGTTTTGTATGTATTGGGCGTAGACACGATAACAAGGTAACTCAACGATATTGCTATCTAATTTTATCCCTACACACAATTTGATAGAATTAGAACGAATTTCTCGTGTATTATTTACAGGATTAGAATGCACATTTTTCGAAATTACAGATATAATGTCACTGTATGGGAAAAAACGACATTATTGCCGGAAAATAGTAGAATAGTAGTAGTAGGTACTATAGGGGAGGGGCAGGAATTTCAAACTTCACTAGCTGAACCGGCCGGCCATTGTATGCTCTAACCCTTTAGGTGAGCTGGACCCTTAACATTGAAAGAGAGGTCTCTCTCTGGCAGCGGCTGGACGTCCTGGACATGAGGGTAGAGGACCCGGGTAATTGCATCCGTGCAAAGCATCTGAGCTCTACGCATGTATGAAAATTTTAACAACACAGCTTGCAATTCCGTCTCCGTAGCTCAACGGTAGAGAGTCGGTTAGGCAGTACGAAGATCTGTGGTTTGATTTCCGGTTCTGATTAGTAAGGTTCTTTACATTGGCACCCAAACAAATCAACCCTGTAGGTGAGTGCAAAGATATCGGAGGCCTGATCATAGCCCTAGTAAGAATTGCATAGATTCAGTGGACTCTGATATATGGAGCTCCGATTTCAAATCGGGAGGACAACGACCATGTGGGGGGAGCTAATGTGGGGGGATAAAAATAGCATCAGGTGGCTAACCTAAGGTAAAAATAACAAGAGGGGATCAGTTGGAGTGCCAGTTGCCTTCCACTCTGAAATTAGACTGTAGAGAATGCAGTGTCCACTTCGAAGATAAGCGCGTGCAATTCCGTCCCCGTAACTCAACGGTAGAGCGTCAGTTGGCCAGTACGAAGATCCGTAGTTCGATTCCCGGTTGAGGCAGCAAGGTTCTTTATAATTGTCGGAATACATTATAGGCACATGTATTATTCCCTACAGAGTATTTCCTATATATGCATTCCTATATATTGAATGGAAAGTAGATATCTGATGTGGAAAGCACATGACTTACTCTATAGATTCTTAAAACATTGCCAGCTTTTCAAAAAAAAAAAAAAAAAAAATTGAAAGCGATTCATCCTAGCGTAATCGGGTTGATTTTATTAATTTAATTTTCAGAAATTGCATGTAAAACAAGCATTTAATAATTACATTTAAGAATATTTAGTTCCTTAATTTAGATTTTGATGTTTTTTGTGGGTTATTTAAAAATAAAGCAGGTTCTGTTTTTTCAAATCATCCCAAAATCTAATCAACAACAGGATAACTTACAAGTGACTACTTACCTACCAAATTTATTGAAATTTCTACGAATAGTTTTTGAATTTGAGTGGATCCATATACATTCCACACGCAGACGTCACGTTAAAAATGGCAGATTGGCCTTCTAAAATGCTCGAAACGTGTAGCTCCTTTGTAAACGCGAGTTCCAAATTTGACTCTGTTTCAATATCATCTCTATACATTACCATGTATTAGTATGGAAAGTAAAAAGGAACGACATTTAATAATCTAATAAAATGCGAATGCTAAATTTGAGTTATTATTATCACATCCATGGCGTGAGTTACAATTCAATGTTTTTCAGAAATGTTGACGGTGACTTAAATAGAAATTGAGGAGAAACATTCAAAATGCACTGATACCACATCAGTGCCGAATTACCCAATAACCACACTAAGCACGTGCATAGGGCACCAGCAAGTTAGGGGGTCGAAATCCATTTTTTGTTTTACTTTTTATTTTAGTGATAAAATTCACCTCCTCCCACTAAAAATTAAAAATACGAAAGAAATATTTTTAAATTAATCTACAGCATGATTTTTGCCTTCAGTACGCATTATTATTTTTAAAGTCATTACAAAACATCAATTATAAAATCACTCATATATAGGCTCCTTTGATTCGCCTCAAATGCGATCTTCGCCTATGTGGGTGTAATACGCTTTAAATATGTTCTTTTGATACACCCTATGCAAGTTCCTCCGAATCACTACATAAGCTCTTTCTATTAAAATACAGCACGTTTTTTAAATGAAAATTCTTGCAAAATCTGAAAATATTGTAACTGCGTATCTCATGGAATCGTCTAAGGATACAAGAATGAGTCCAAATACCTGGATAACTAAAATTTTTACTTAAACGCACCAATATGCGTAAATAGGAACAATATACGGCAAATAGCTCGATAACTATCATGCAAGAACACTAAAAAACTGTCAGATGCAATAAAACTGCAATTAAATGCTCAGAAAATTCACGAAATAGCAGATACTATTGTCAAGACATTGATATATATCATTCATTTCAGCTCGTAACACGCCAACGGCTCTCCAACCGAGCTATGACTCCTTTTATATACTCTCCGTAGAAACTTGAAGAAGGGGCTCGTATTTACAAATATATTCGTTATTTCGAAAAAGTTCTAGTGCATTCGAAAAACTCGCCAAGTTTGCGATACATCGCCAAATCTGGTAACCACACCCCGAAAGTCAAAATATGGCAATTCTATATTCACGTCATAGGAATGGCTGCTTGTAAAGGTGTTTTCTTTTTGAATAGAGCAAAGACCTTGACTAGAAGCAAAGGTCCCGTTATGTATTAATTGGATAGAGACAAAGCAAAGTTGTTGTTGTTGAGACCCAGACCGTCCGACCTACCAGAAAGGTGTAAGGTAACTGGTTGGACGGCCGGTAAGTGCCACCCAATTTAGACCGGAACCCAGTGGGGAAGGCATCCACAGGGACCGTACCCTCCTTCCCCTACCACCAACCAGACAAAGCAAAGTGAAACTTTTTACATAACTTTTACGTAATACTGCCCCCTCCTTAAGATTGCACGTCTCGGCCAGTACCAACCTACTGCGGTCCATAATAAGGGGCTAATCTGTCAATATGGAAGACTTTGGGCTAGTTTGAAGACGATTTGTGAATTTCGATAAATGACACTGTTTATTTTTTTCATTATGGCTTAGGGTCCCACCCAGTTGTTGTGTAGTTTCGGAAAACATACTGATTATCGCCGAGGGTTGAATAGCCACGTCGCCTTCCGAGAATCGCCCTTTATTGGCTTTGGCATCGTACCGAGTCTTCATTCTATTGGTAGCAATGTCGATCCTGTCAAGAACGAAACGATGAACCTATTTAACTGTGTATGCAGATCTTATCTATATTCATCAGGCGATGGAGTATCACGTGATAAGATCACACAGTAGTCGTAGATCCCGGTCAACTGACGTCCTTACGTTCAAGCGACATTTCGAAAATGTTTGCCTATGACACCTCTTAAAATATTCAAAATTAAAAAACAACAATTATCCACGTTGATCTTATAATGGGATCCACCTTTGTACCAAAATTAAGTCAATGAATCTGGAGTTTAGCACTCATTTGACAATTCGAAAATTTTTGTCCATGAAATATCCTAAAATAATTATACATACTTGAAAACATTAGTAAGCCATGTTGATATTATCATATGTTCTACCTTTGTACCCAATTTCAAGTTTCTGCTTTAATAACTCGGAGATTTGCGCTCATTCGACAATTCGAATATTTTTGTCGTTGATACCCTCTTAGAATAATTAAATATTTGAAGACAGCAATTATTCAAGTTGATCTTACCATATGATCCAATTTTGTACTAAATTTAGGTCTCTAGTTCAATAAACCTGGAGTTTAATAACACCCCTTGAAATAATAAATATCCGAAAACTGCATGTATTCATGTTGATCTTATCATAAGATATACTTTTGTACCAAATTTTAAATTTCTAGCTCAACAAACCTGGAGTTTCTCTTCACTGGACAATTCGAATATTTTGTCCGTATCAACAACCCCTAAAATTCTACTTTTGTATTTTCACAAAATGTAAACTACTAATAAAATTTTCTCTGGGTTGGGAATTAAATTCCTAGCCTTTATAACATCTGAAAGCTCGTTTTACAGTTGAAAATAATGTTTAATTCTTTCGAACAATTGTGTCATTTTCCAAAACCCCACCCTTCCTATGAGAATATGTATTCTTTTCTGCAACTGTAAATGAAGAGGAAATCTTGGAATAAGACCATATATTAAAATATTTGAAGACCTATGAATATTTAGTCCTGAAGGTAACTAAAATTTTTAATGGCGCACTTTCGAATTATAACCAGCAAGGTGCAATTTTGACTGCAAAACTATAATCCAAAGTCATTTAAAGATCGGATTTTTCTGCGATATAGCAGCTTACAACAATTTTATGCAAAATTATGTGAGAATATTTTTCATAAACATTTTCAATGTCATCTAGAGGGTAAATTATAAGAGACACAAAATGTTTTGACCTCTGACTCAGGTTCAAGGTCATTTTTCGGACTAGTATTGGACTTAATCTAAGCGTTTCAATGTCATTTGAAGGTCATAAGATGAAGGTAATGTAGTAGTTTGCCATGATAATGTTCAAAACACTGAAAGGGCATCCTTTACAATCATTCTCAATGTCATTCAGAGGTCGCTTTATTAAGGAAAAAATGAAATTTTTTGACCTCTAATTTAATTTCAAGGTCATTTTTCGGATCATTGAACTTTATTTCAGTATTACAATGTCATTTGAAGGTGATGCGTCATAAGAGCCCTCGAAACTTCTACCAATGATACAAGAAGTCAATTAACGAAATCGTACATCCCTTATTCCTTTCTCTGGCTTTAACATGAATTGACTCATCTTGACACTCTGCTAACTAGGTTGGTAGTTTGAAGAATAACCAATCTATTGTATTAATAAATAAATGTATTGCACACAACTACATATAATACTGCAAAATTTTCAAGTCTCTATTATACTAATTCCTAAGTATCACGTTTTTTTCGGATACTTCCGGAATAGATAGAGATTTGAAATCAGAAATATGGTTCAATCGTTCGATAAAATCCGCAGGAAAAATCAAATTTTTCATAAATGTTCATTAGAGTGGGGGTGCTCTACAACAAAACGTTCGAAAGGCTAAATTTCAGGAAAACATACTTGAAGATTAGATAGAGACTTTAAATTTGGCTGAATGGTAGATAATTCGAAACAAAGAAAGCAAACAATTTCAGTTTTCTGATATTTGCTACTTTTGTGGTGCCGCACACTAAAATGTTCGATTTACGGAATAAATTAAAAACGTCTTCTTTTACGTGGGATAGAGAAATATTATTTGGCGTACGATTAATAAGTCGATTAAACCTAACGAAAAAGATTGAATTTTTCTTAAAATCTATTATAGTGACTGCCCTACACTAAAACGTTCGAAATGCCAAACGGTAGATAAGAAATTTTTCGGATGAGATAGATTCTTTAAATTTGGTGTAAGGGTAGATAAACTCATGTTTGTAAAAATTGCGACCCCATGAAGGAGTTATTCGATAGAGCTGAAATTTACAACAAATGCAAATTAGGGTGTGTTATGCAAATTATTGGAATTTTAGAGTCACCATGCATGCATGGGCTGAGCAGTGCGCTCTGAACTGCTGTTTTAGCTGTTTAAATAGAGAGCTGTAGAGGGACGTTGAAAATAGTCTATGGTTGGCCTAAAAGTTTCATGAGAAGTCACCATGTCTCTACCACGACAGAGGGTGCCATATGGGACGCGACAGCCAAGTGGTTAGCACGCGGGAATTGTACTCGGACTGTCCGGGTTCGATTCCCGCCACTGCCAAAACTGCCGCCGTGTTTATAGAAGTACGATCACGTTAAACATGTGGGTCCGTAAGTTTTTCCGAGAGGTTGGTAGTAGGGGAAGGAGGGTACGGTCCCTGTGGATGCCTCTCCCACTGGATTTCGGTCTAAATTGGGTGGCACTTCCCGGCCGTCCAAATAGATACCTTAGAACTTTCTGGTAGGTCAGACGGCCTGGGCCGAAGAAGAAGAAGAGGGTACCATTTAAACAAGTTACGGAGTTTGAATAGGGACGAATTATCGGCCTTCATGAAGGGGGTTTCTTATCGTCAAAGATCCAGGCCACCCGACTCACCCTAGGGTATGAGCTTCTGCTCGTGTAATAGCAGTTCGTATGGAAAGCAGTGCCACGGCAGTGATGTGAGTGTGGAAGCAGTGGACTGAAAAGAACAAAACGAGTCGCAAATCCGGCAGTGGACGACGAAATATTACGTCAGCACGGGGTGATAAACACCTCATCCACATGGCAGTGATGGACCGTACAGCTTCATCTCGACAGTTGGCAGAACATTGGAGCACTGCTACAGGTGTGTCATTATCTGCTCCAACAATTAGTTGGCGTCTGCCGCACCGTGGACTGCTTGCAAGAATTTCTTAGTACAGGATTCTCCTGACTCAAAATCATCTGCGCCTGCGACTGCAATGGGCTCATCAATATAGATACTGGCATGCTGATTGGCAACAAGTCATCTTTTCTGATGAATCCCGTTTTTATTTGGGGCACAGTGATGGCCGCATCCATGTTAGACGGTATAGCGGTGAACGCAACCTTCTGGAGTGCGTTATCCAATGTTGTACTGGACGAACGCTAAGCGTGATGGTCTGGGGCGTCATTGGGTAACTTGGATGATCTCAGCTGCTAAGGATTGTCAGCAACCTCAACAGTAATCGGTACATTAGAGAAGTTCTGGAGCCCGACGTCGTACCCATTCTTCAACGCATTCCTGGAGCTGTATTTCAACAGGACAATGCACGTCCACATGTTTCTTGGAATGTTCAAGGCTTCTTTTCAGCGCAACAGATACAGCTTCTTCCATGGCCTACATATTCACCGGGTATGCCGCCTGTTGAACATGTCTGGGATTTCATTGGTCGGCGTCTCGCTCGTGACGTAGCTAATACAGCTGAACTTTGGGTTCGGATATTAGCAATCTGGAATGCTCTTCCTCAGGTACAACTTCAAAATATGTTTAATTCGATGCCACGTTGTATAGAAGCACTTATTGCAGCTTAGTGACTTCACCAAATACTGATTTTCGGCATGTAATATTGTTTTCTAGCTTTGTAAATTTAATCGTTTATTTATATCAATACAGGTCGTTTGTGTAATACATTTCATTCAATTCTGATGTTTCCTTCATGGTGTTGCATTTTTTACAAACAGGAGTATATACTAAATGGAAGAAAATGTATAATTTTACATTTACAATATTTACTATTTTAGGAGTGCTGTACACCAAAATGTTCGACTAACCGAATAAATAAGAAACCCCTTCTGTTAAGTAAATAAGAGGCTTGCAATTTGGTACATAGGTAAATTGCTCAATAAAACTCACGGGAAAAATTTCGCATTATTCAAAAATGTTTATTGGGGAAGTTCACGCCAAAACGTTCGAAAAGTGGAATGATATAAATGCATACTTTGCGATGAGATAGGGATTTAAAATTTGGTGTATGTACGAAGGTCACACTGAAATTTTTGAGACAGGGGCAAACGATATGCGCTAGAAATAAAATTATTGGTCCGATATTTAAATTTGAACTCTTTAATGTCCGCAGACGATAATGTGTGGCAACAATTACAATTACAATCACAATAGCTATCGTAGAATAAATTTTAAAAGAAAAGAAAATAGAGTTGACGAGAGAGCATTATCGAGCTATGATTTTCAATAATTTTAAAGTGGAGTTAAATCAAGAAGAATGTCTTCAACGTCTGCAATTAGCATATGGAAATAATGCTCCATCTCGTGCCACTGTATTCAGATGGTTTACAGAGTTTAGAAGAGTTCGAAATTCTCTCCTGGATGAAGAACACACAGGAATAATTTTGTCAGCTGTTGTCCCAGAAAATGTGTCGGCCATTCGAAAAATGTTAATCGATAATAATCGCTGTATCTACCAAATGATACAGATGGAATTTGATATTGGATCCGCAGCTATACATAAAATTATTCATGAAGAACTGCATATGAAAAACTTAGTTTGTCGTTGGGTCCCCCTAATTTAACAGAACACCAAAAAGTGGAGTGTGTCAGAATCAGTAAACAAACCCTAAAATTACTTAATGATGGTGGACATTGCATTATTTCTAAAATCATAACTGGTGATGAAACGTACATACCGTTTTTTGACGTTCCAAAGCGTCAAGAAAGTAAAGTATGGGGCTTTGAAGATGACCCCAAACCAACAATGGTGAAAAGACAACGAGCAATGAAAAAAGTAATGTATGCCGTGTTCTTCAGAAGTACAGGATCTGGTCAAAGCCATAAAGCTAGAGGGACAGAACACAGTTACAGCTAACTAGTACACCACTAAGTGTCTTCCAGAAATTCTTCAGGAAGTGAATGTTAGGGGAATCATGCTTCACCATGACAATGCATCTTCTCATTCAGCAAAAATGACAGCTGAATTTCTTGAACAAAAAAACATCAAAGTGATAGAACACCCATCCTGTTCTCCTGATATTGCTATGTGTGACTTTTGACTATTTTTGAATCTAAGGAAAAATATACGTTGGCATCGTTTTCAATCCGAAGATGAGATGGATGAGGCTATAAAAGCATATTTTTTATCTATTCCAAGAAATGGATGGTTTGAAGCATTTAACGTTTGGAAAATTCGCCTACAAAAGTGCATTAATGTTGGAGGGGAGTACTTTGAAGACCCCTAAGAGTTGGTAAGTTTAACTTGTACCACTTAGCCGTATCTCAAAAATTTCAGTATGACCCTTGTATAAATCGTTCGATAGGAAGAAATACTGCAATTTAAGATTCCCAATATTTGCTACTTTAGAGTGTGCCGCACACTAAAATGTCCGATTTGCCGAACTAATGAGTAACGCCTCCGTTAAAATTTGATAGAGGCTTGAAATGTGGTATATGGGCCAATCATCTGATAACAAACCCAAGCAGAATACAGTTTTTCAAAATTGTTCATTTATGGGGGGGGGGGGGGGGGTTACAGAAAAACGTTCGAAAGGTGAAATGATAAAAAATCATGCTTCGGGATGAGATATAGACTTCAAATTTGGTGCACGGGTAGATAGTTGGAAAGACAGAAATTGTGCAATTTCAGTTTTCCAATATTTTCTACTTTAGGGGCCTTCGTTCACCAAAATATTCTATTTCAACTACCAAAATGTTTCTACCAAAATGTTCTATGAATGAGAAACGCCTCGTTTAAAATATGATAGAGGCTTGATTCAATAAAATTCTCGTTAATTCTGTAAATTATTCAATAAAATCCTCGGAAAATTCGAATTTTTCAAAAATGTTTAGCAAGGGGGTGCTCCCCATCAAAAAGTTCGAATAGTGAAATGATAGAAAAATATACTTCACGATCATATATAGATTATAAATTGTGTGTGAGGGAAGATTGCTCGAAGGGAAGAAAGTGTGCAATTTCAGTTTTCCAATATTTATATCTTAAGGGATCGCCGAACACCAAAACGTTCGATTTGCGGAATAAATGAGAAACGCCTTAATATTAAATGAAATATAGACTTGAAATTTGATACACAGGTCAATTGTAAGATTAAAAAGAAATCGAGTTTTTCAAAATATTCTGTAGAAGGGGGAATCCACACAAGACCGTTCGAAAAGTGAAATGAGCGATAGAGATTTGAAATTTGATGCACGGGTCAATCAATCGATAAAACCTCAGGAAGAACCCGTATTTTTCAAAAACGTTCATTTAATCACACTAAAACGTTCGGAATAAGATATGATAGTAAAACGGATTTTGCAATGAGATGGAGACTTCAAAATGGGTGCAAGGATAAATCGTTAGATAGGGATAAAGTGCATGATGCCACACACATTTTCTGAATAAATGAGAAATGTCCAGCCCGAAGTGAGACAGATATTTAAAATTTGGTGCACGGATGAACAGTTTGAAAAGAACCTCTGAGAAAATTGAATAACTCAAAAATTTATTTTATTTGGGGGTTGCTTATTGTAAGACCGCTGATTTTCAACGGGTATTCGGTTAGTCAATGATAATGTTGTCTCTATTTTCGGTGCTTTCTTTTAACTAATTGTAACAATCCCAGTAATATATATATATTTTTTCCAATGGCCAGGCATTGACTCTTTCATCTTCGCCTATACATCGACCAGAAGAGTGAACCTCTTAGCCGTCAAAGACGTTGCCCCAGCGCACCAGTGGGGGGTGGGAACACATTGCGCCCAACAACACAAACATCCATGTCTTACGTGGGACTCGAACCCACAACGTGGCGGCCGATCAATCGCTGGAAACGCTCGCCTTGACCGTTCGGCCACCACGTCGACTGGAATGAGCCAACAGTACGCGGTGTTCCCAGGAGGTCACCCACCCAAGTACTAACCGCACCCGATGCTGCTAACTGTTTTGATAATGTGAATTTAACTATTTAACCTTCACGGCCAGCAGCTTAATTTTTAATTATTTTTACAATTCCCACTAGCAATGATTCGCCTAGTCAATGATAATGTTGTCTCCATTTTCGATGCTTCCTTTTAACCAAGTGTAACAATTACCATAATATATTGTTTTTTGAACTTTTATTTATTTATATTTATCGTGATTCTATCTGTAATTATGATGATTCTGTACAAAATCTCAGTTTCGCATGGCATCTCATCATTGATTCCTTGAAGGTTAAATCATTATCTGCCTTTTTAAACATCTAAATGTATTAATTTTGTATTTTACTTCTGCTGTGTTCATTTTAATATTATATATTTTTCCATTCCCATGCTTTTCCTTGTGTAATTTGGACATTAATATACAGATCTTGTACGCGGATTTTGACTGGGTATATAAAAAACCCAATATATTTTCTTCTTATCATATGCCTCTGATGAATGACGTTTTACGCCCGAAAACAATGCTAGTGATATGTTTTTGACGTCTTTTAGTGAGATGACTTTTATTCTAAAGTGTCTCATATTAAAATTTTACAGTTTAGACATACTATCCAAATGTAATTATTGAAAAGTTATACTAAAGAAGATATGGCGAAAGTTATACTAAAGAAGATATGGATTATTAAAATCAAGAATATTGAATTTTCAAGGCATAGATGCCAACGCCAATCATACTACTATGCTGCCGGTGTGTTAGGCCGCTATCAGGTCATACAGAAAATTCTTTAGAAGTTAAATATTAATTTATAGCATCTGCTGCAACTTTGTTTTCATGTTGATATAGATGTGGCTCTAAACTTCATTCCATATTGTCATCAGAATGGAATTTTCAGCTTATTTCTACAAAGCATTTGAAGTACTTCTCAGAGCTAGGTAGAGGAGCTTGAAAAAACAAAACAATACCCCATAAGAATTGCAAAATTAAAAATCTGCGTGAAAACGCGCAATTTGTTTTCAGGGATAGATGTCGGGCTCCTGACATAGAAACATTTGAATAAAGAGATACTTAGAGCCATATACATTGCCATTCTCTATGAAAGGGGGTGTTTGACGATCGAATGGGGATTGTAGTGGGTATTTTTGTTTTCCACCCCATGGAGATCTAATGTAATTTTCTTTTAAGTCAATGGAAGGATTAATACCCCCCGTCTAGGGGGCACCAATGATTTTCTGTGCTTAGGGCTTCAAACAACCTTAATCTGTATTACAACCTGTATTACATAACAAAATTTCCACTGGATTTTATTAACAAATGGCACAAGCTAAAATTAAAATCTCCCGTAACATGGAATAATCGTGATGACAGTTCCTTGGGATTTAAATAGAACATTAAACCTCCGAGAGAGACAACATGCTGAAACTTTACAAAACTCTCTCAGAGGATTATTTAAGTAATTCTCGGCGAAGTCCATTTCCGAAAGTTTTCCCATTTAAATGAAATTAAAGTTTGCTCATTGAATAATTTTGTTGTAAACAATTTGGGAATTTCCCTTCACATGTTGACTGCAGTGAGTGTAATTTACAGGCTAAACAACTATTTACTCGCTGAATCAGTTCTTAAGAACATTTGGATTTCAAATTTTGACTGAATAAATAACGTGAGCGATGAAATAGCAAGTCTGATTTAATATTCAAGACAATAAATGTAAATAATAAGATGTAAAAGTTCATTTTATAATTTAATTCATCAACTGTACTTGCGTCAAAATTAACTTGACAGTAAATAGTTTTTGAAATATGTGTATAGGAATTGATGTTTTTGGTTCCCCAAGTTCGCACTCGGGATTTACTAGCCCGATGCTATCAGATTAGACCAAAAGGTACCGTTTGGTACGAACTTATAATTCGGGTACTGAGTCTTCGGGTACTGGTCTATATTCCTATCCCGCATGTGTTGTCGATCGGCACACGGTCATCACACGTAGTATGGCAGTTTGAGGAGCCATCTTGTGAGATAGCCGATTTCCTGTAGTTGTGCTGCAGGTCAATCTGACGGCTCGCTTGTACATCAATTATATTCTGCAGCCAGTTGTTCTGCCCATGCTTTCAAGCCGTCCAAGTTCCATTTACCAACAAAATAACGCTCGACCACATACTACATGACATTCTTAACAATGTCTTCGATGATTTAATGCTCTGCCATGGCCATCCAAGTCTCCAGACCTATTACAAATAGAGCACGTCTGGGACATGCTGGGACGGCAATTGCAACCTTTATAGAATACCACTGAATTAGCTCACCAATTGCAACACTTGTGACAGAATCTTCCTCAGAAAGATATAAGCAACTTAATTGACTCTATGACGCACCAAATATTGTCTTGTATGGCTGCTAGGAGAGGATTTACCACTTACTAAAGTGTCATCTTCTTGTTGCCACCATTTTACAGAAGTTTTGAATTATTTTAATTAATACAAATCGAACTTAACTTAATACAATTAACTTACAAATCGTAAGATTTTTTTAAGTTCTTTAAAATGAAGCAAAATACTTTATAATTGTGATCAATTGGACCAACGACGATAAAGATATTTCAAAAACTTTCTTGTAAAATATGAGAAAAAAAAATTAGAATCAACTCAAAAATGGATCTTGGTATAAGAAAGTCGAGTGAAGCCACATTCCAATTACTATTTTTATGTTTTGAAAAGGTTGTGTGTATATATTTGTCTTTACCATTAATTTAATAATCCATTTTTTCGAAAAAGTATTCACAGAAATGTTACATATATATGCATAGATAGAAATACAACGTGGAAAAACATTAATTTACCAGTAGCGAAAATAAACTATACTGCCATATATATGCACGGTTATTTGTGGAAGAAAATATTTATTGATTACTCTCCACTTTATGCAATGCAGAAAAAAATAGTTTAATCGATTAACTAAAGAAATATATGTTAATCGAATAAATGAATGTTGTGATATTCAGTAAAACTAAAAATGTGATGAAATACCATAAAGTGGTTTTTCTATGTGTCTACAATGTTCTTGAAAAAAGAAAAAAAAAACAGAGCTATGAAATGTTATTAAATATCCTTAATATAGTTTTTGTTGTAGTTCATATTGGAAGGATATTTTGAAAGTTCGATATTAAAACTTTCAAATTAATTTTTATTAAGAGTGCTACAGCTAATTTTGCCATTTGCTATTTTCTCACGGTAATAAAGTTTTCGAACTATCGAATTGGTTAACAGCTTAAAACCGCATATCATTTATAAAAGCTGGCGATCGATCAGATCGAACGTGTGCCCAATCACAGAGAGTGACGTCATTAGTCATTACAGTGAATTGGATCGGCTCAGAATAAGTCCTCGAACTAACTAATGTTGAGATTTGAACGTTTCGGGCAGAGGGGTGCTCGTCCCGGGGCATGACCGGCTTAATAATTTTTACCTCGCTTTGCGCTTATGACGACATGGGAATTAAGAACGCGCTCATTTTGTTCTCGGTCTCTCAAGAGGGATCGAATTTGTTAACTGCGACTGTCATCTTACTCCAACGACGTCACTAAATTTCCATGGACTTCACTGGATCCTGTGTGCACAGCATAATTTAAAATCTTTGCGCAAGTTGTTTACGCCTGGATATTGACATTTCAAAATTAACAAACTATTTTTAACTGTAATAATGTGCGTGTTTTGGCAACTCCTCTCAAAGTTTACTCTGGACCGTGACATCACGAATGATGAATTTTAATTCCCATTACGTCAAGCTGACAACTTTTTCATGGGTTACCGGGCTGAGTGCTCAACCTTATATTAAAGAGCCTTGGTTTTGGGTACCAACAGGGCAGATCGCACCTTAGAAGGAAAAGGATTTGTTTAATTTGTTTAATTAAAAAGATTTGTTTATTTTAATATACAGGGTGTCTGTCCACAAATGGTTTCCAACATTACAAAAATTCATTACAATGAAACTATTACAGTTACATTTGTATGGTTTGTGGCAAAAGATAAATAAACTC
The DNA here is from genome assembly GCA_951213105.1 of Amaurobius ferox. NCBI lineage: Eukaryota > Metazoa > Arthropoda > Arachnida > Araneae > Amaurobiidae > Amaurobius > Amaurobius ferox. Next base: position 29,625,770 of record OX578144.1, read on the forward strand.
ATACATTTTTTTACATCTTTGTTCCAGGTAGAGGCTTAATGTAGGAGGCGCTGCAATCGCAAGACTGAAAATGGCATCATTGTCTGAGAAGGCACAATGTGTTTTGTGGTATCATGGTTTTGGGTATGTGGTCCTAAATTAAATGTCTGGTGCGGTTTAATGCATAACAGAGTCATTGGTCCCTTTTCTTTGCAGAGCGTACAATAACAGCTAACATTTATCTGGATATGTTACAACATTTTGTGGCACCTCAACTGAATCACTTGCAACCCATGGCGATTTACCAGCAAGATGGTGCACCACCACATCGGGCATTAATTGTACGAGAGTTCCTGGACGAGACATTTCCTGGCCGGTGAATTGGGTGTGACGTCCGACACCCTGGGCCACTACGATCACCGGGCATACCCCCCCCCCCCAGGCTTTTTCCTGTGGGGTTATGTCAAGGACATAGTGTACGCAATACGTGTACTCGATGTGCATACATTGACAAGAAGGATAACTGACGCTGCTGCTGGTGTCACCCAAGACATGTTGCAGAATACATGGCGAGAATTTGAATATCGTTTGAACATTCTGCGAGTGACAAACGGCGCACATGTGGAAGTTTATTGACATTGTGAAAAACAAAATATGATTTTGTCTTTCTTTTGTCACAAACCATACAACTGTAATTGCAATAGTTTCATTGTAATGAATTTTTGTATTGTTGGAAACCATTTGTGGACACCCTGTATTATTCTTGCGTCTTATATTTTACGATTTTTAGGAAATAAGTTTACTGGTAAATCTTTAGCAACTAAAGGTATAAGCACTCTTCATTATTTCCATGATTTCAAAATGATCTATCAATAACAGTTGGTGCGTTATATTTAAAGGATTCCTTCTGGAGTACATTTTGTTGTACTTATTTTTCAGAAATATTCATTATAATACATATTAACAGGAATTAACTATATTTGCTTATATATTTTATAATTCTTATATGTAACAAAATATATATACGTACGAACTTCAATGTGAACAACGATTAATTTCCTGACAGTATGGTGAATTCAAATAAGCGCTGTTTATTGATTAATTGAGCAATACATTTGAATGTATCGTTTGAAATTTACAGTGGAGGTGGTTAGCTATTTCAAAGACGGAAATTTCTAGTGGTTTCAAAACAACACTCCAATAAGTGAATTGCTTTGATCTTTAATTTCTGAAAAGGGCTCACCAGGGAAACCATCTCCCAGCGTCGATGAAGCTGAAAAATTTTGAATGTTACGTTAAATACCTTTCTATATTAATGAATTTTGAAACGAGTTGGATTTGTGGTTTATAATATTACTTTCCCTACGTACATTAAGAATATACAAGGAAAGTGTCGTGATAGGATCGAAAATTCGAATGCGAGTTTTTGAGGGAAGAACACGATTTAAGCATCTCTGAACTAGAATATAATGTTCTTAAGGTGATGGTTGTGTGTGTGTGTGTGTGTTCGTCTGTCCCTCCGTCTGTGTGTCTGTGGATGCCATATCTCAGGAACAAATGCAGCGTTTCGAAAATAATTTGGCACTGTTATTGCAATTAGTGAATACTGGAGTCCTATTGATTTAAAAAGCGATGGAACGTGTGGAAAAGATTCCCTTCATTTTAAAATTATTTAAAAATTTGGACCTTTAATAATGATATATAAACTTTTCATACGTAATTTTTCTTTAGAAAACAAGTGACATGAACGTTAGAACACTGGCATGAAGAGTTATCGAAATAATATACGTTTTTAGAAAAATTAAAAAACAATTACATAAAATAAAAGTAAAAAAATAAATAGTTAGTATCATTCAATAAGTTCATTTTCCATATGTAATATTATGCAAGAGTCGACGCGATGGTCGAGCGGTCAAGGTGAGCGTTTCCAAGCGACCGTTCAACCACCGCGTTGTGGGTTCGAGTCCCATGTAAGGCATGGATGTTGTGTTGTTGAGCGCAGTGAGTTCCGCCCCCCTCTGGTGCGCCTGGGGCAACGTCTTAGGACGATTAAATGGTTCTCGTTCTTGGCCGAATTATAGGCGAATGATGGAAGTCAAGTGCCTGGCCATTTGATATATATATATATATATATATATTATGTAACAAATCTATTAGGACCATTCTCTTGGATGTAGTTCGTTCCATTCAAGAGAGAAAATACTTTTTACCTTTTGAATATAGTGTAAAGAGAGTATTGTTTTCAGGAAAATTTTTGATTTCGAGATTGCCAACACATGTTTGAAGACATTCTGAACACGTTTTGACTATTTTTAGAGTGAGTCCGTTTCTCTGTCTGTGGTCGATTTATTGTGTACACACTATAGTTGCTATAAATATTAATGTTAACGGATTTGTTAGTGAAAAATCTAGAACTAGATAGAATTTTTTAAAGTACGAACGAAAACTTCGAAATTTATTTGAACTTCTGTATTTTTGTAATATGGCAGCATAGGTCAAAATTTGACATAATTATGCATAACAGGGATAATTTAGGGCTCAATAATCGTGAAACTTTCAATCATTGTAGGTTAAAATAGACGCAATATAATTTCTGCGTTCCTGACGTTATTAACTCCCCTGGGAGGGGGGGGGGGAATTCATTCTATTGATGTCAATGCTGACAATGTACCCCTTCGGGAGGGGTACATTGTCAAAATTGATATCAATCGAAGGACTTTATCAAGCCCTTTAAAATGAAGGATAACATACTATAATTCCCATCATTTAGATCAAAGATACAGATTTTTCAAAATGTTTCTTGCAAAATTTGCAAAGAAAAAAAAATCACAAAAGCTTCTTAAAAGTGGATTCTGGAATGGGAAAGTCGAGTTGAGACATACTTAGTTTAATTATAATATTTTGTATTTTGAAGTCAAAGAATTCGCTAGAAGTTACTCATTTCACAGGATATTCATTAAATGTCAATTGCATTTTAATGAGGATTTTCCTTGTGAGTATAAATTAGTCACTTTGTTTGGAACTCATTAGTTGCTAAAAGCCGCAATTGGTGTGGATTCAATTCCAAAAACAATTTGCTCTGGATCTTATACCATGTACACCGTGTTGTCGCGAAAGAAACGAAGCCATTGCATTATATAGAGAAAGTCATGTATTGCTTACATCAGATTTTTACTTTCCTTATATACATAATGTATAAGGAAAGTATTGTGACGGGGGTCGAAAATTCGAATTCGAGTTTTCTGCGGGAGAGCACGTTTCGAGCATCCCTGATCACGAATCAAACATTTTTGAAGTGATGTCTGTGTGTGCGTGTGTGTGTGTGTCAGTGAGACTCTGGAGACGATAACTGACGAACGAATGGACCGATTCGAACCAAATTTGGTACAAAACTCACAATCCGTAAACACTGGAAGCCTATTGTTTTTATACGTAATCGACTGTTCAGAACCTCCCTAGATTTTCGAATAAAATTTTGAAAAAATCGTCAAAAAATTAAAACCACTAATAAAGTTACGCAAATCGACATTTCTTATGTAATTTTTCATTAGAAAACGATTGACATAAATTTTAGAACGCTAACATGAACCGTTCTCGAGATATTGCACATTTTTCAAAAAAATTATCAAAAAGTCATATAAAATGAAAAAAAATATATATTTCCTATTGAGAACCATGTTCACTTTTCATATGTAATACCATGCTATAAATTGGGTGACATCATTCTCGTGGATCTAGCGCATTCCATTTATGAAAAAAGATACTTTGAGTAACACTTTTGCATTTGAACGCCAATAGTCATTTATCTGCTGTAAGAGCAACTTATTTCTTCGTCCATAACGCTTGGCGAGATTTTGGCGACGAATTTGGCGGAATTTCGCCAAGTTGGCGACTTTTTGAAATGTTGCCAAATTAACGAAAATCTCGCCAAATGGATAAAAATGACGTTAAATCAATGAAAATGACTACTAATTGTCGAAAATTCAATATCTTGGAAAGAATATTAGTATCTACTATAAGAAAAACCTGTTTTTTTTTACTGTAAAAGTAGTAAATTCATTACATTATATAAGGAAAGTCATGTGTTGCCCACATCAGATTTTTTCGTATTGTGATGTGTGCAGAATATAGAAAAATATCTTAAAGTTATGCATCTGATTTTCACGTTCTGATACTATTGTAGAAAGAGTCGCAGAAATTTTCGAAATTTTCGCAGAAATTTTCGAATTCGAGATTTTGACGGAAGAGTACGGTTTGAGGCCCGAGCACATAAGGCGTCTGCCTCTGTGTCTGTTCGTATGTGCATAAGTCTTTGAGGTATGAATATGCTAACTTAAAAATATACGTACGTACAACCCTGACAGTTCATGTGTAAATACATTGCGTACAAAACTAAAACTATATTCATTTTTTTTAAATTTACAGTGATAATTGTAATAATTGGAAATTCGAGATTTTGCATTATATTATTGAGGAAAAATTCCTGGAACATAAATTGCATCAACTAATGTAAAGTTTTGCTTTCCTATACTGTTGTATAAAGACTGTTTCAAAAATACTGAGCGACTCAATATTTCTTGAACGAATGAGCGCAGACTCATCTAATTTCCGAAATGTTCAAATAAAATTGACTTTTCGACTACGACGGCTTGGTCATGTGGCACGTTTGAGTAAAAAAATTCAAAAATCAACTTCTTATAAGAGCCCTCTACATAGCAAGTTCAAGTTTCCACATTGTTCTTTATTCATTTGAAAATCTTGTGAGGAGAAAAAAAAACCCGGTTCCTTAACCTTCGTAATTGGTTGTCAGAAAATTGTCAACATTGCAAGACTTAAACCACTTTGACCCTATCAAAATAATATCGAATAAATATCGAAATAATATTCATAATTAAAATAATAGAAATAAATATCGAAAACATCGGTTTCAGGAGAGGTACAAAAATTGAATTTCTTTAGATAAAATTTCCACTCGAAAATTTACATGCCAATCTATCTTCAGCAGAATTTGTATACGGCCCTCAATTACCCGTCGAAAACTTTAATGAACGATACTTCAGGTAATTTTGATCGTATGATAATGGAACATTTTGACTCATTGGACTATGGAAAGTATTTTCGCAATTAAATTTTTACCCCTGGAGACTACGTATAAAAAGTTAAATCTTGCATATTTTCACTAAAACGTATCACAAGATTAAAATTTGCATACGATGATAGTCTGTAGCGTGACTTTTTTTGGGAGGGAGGGGGATTGTGAGACCAGAAATTGATCTCACACTTTGATGAGATAGTTTTATGAGAATATTTACTGTGTACGGAACATCAAACAATACTTGTAGTCTGGATGGCACCGAGTTTTACAATCCGTGAACCTAAAGGTCAGAAAACCATAAATGTAGGGGTGCCATGACGGAGGCCCTTACGAGGATGTGGAAGGGTTTCATTGGTTAAAGGGTTAATCAATAGAGAAAGTACTTGTTACGTCACATTGAATGCTTCAAATGAAAGCAAGGGGAAAAATAACGTCCCCGAGAAAGAGGAGCGCCACAGCCGGTGACCAGAGAACGACCAAACATATAACTTGTACAAAATGACTTAAACAGATGACTTAGACATAATATGACTTAAAAAGAACGAGGAGATAACTTGGAACGACACTGGTGAACAGTTGTTCAGAGTTGACTTGTGCAGATATGCTATTATGACTTGTGGAGAGAACAGCCTAAGAGCATGAAATAAGTGGAGTGTTTGAGTTAGCAGTAGTCGATGAAGTTACGAGTGGATGCATTACACTACGAGTTGATGCGAGTAACTATAGGTGAGATTAACCACGTGCTGCTAACAAGGCCCAAATTGAAGGTATGTGTCCCTCAATCACCCAGAGGTTATTAAATACGTTAGGTATATGGTTAAGGGTCTCACATGCTATCTTCTTAAATGATTAATAAGCATGTAATTATCGTAATTGAAATTAATAAGTATTTTGTGTTTTTAATGAATATGTTACTGTTAATGTTAAAATGGTGCAGTCAATGAGTATTATAATAATTGATAATTCCATTACAGGACTCGCAAAAGTAAATAATTGGAGGGTTTAATAGAGCGGCATAATAATGCAATGTACAATAATAATAAATCCACTATGTATGAACTTAATTTTTGTAGTGGATCCAAAATATTTATGTGCGGCTCTGTTGCAGGTAAAGCAAAAATTCAATTTGAACCAAATATTTTGTTTCCCATTTTAAGAAATATTATTTTTCTGAACTTCATTGGGTTCCGATGGGTTCCTGTGGGGGGAGGTATGATTCCTCCCCCCGTTACGACGCCACTAATGATAGTCTACCTAAATTAAAGCATTTCTTAAATTAGAACCATGGGTATACTACCAATCGTCCAAAAGATTTTGAGTGGTGCAATCTTTTTGAAACACCCTGTATTTTCTCATACATTTGTACATTTCATTGTACATTTTTTCTTATCAAAAATTCTCAAACTTGAAATGGATAAGAAGGTTTTTATGATTGCCTGAACATATTTCGAACACTTTTGGATAAACGTACGTCTCTCTGTGGCGTGTGTACAGAATAACTCGAGAAATAATTAATATTTCACTATGAAATTTTATCTGCGGATACATTATGCAAAAAATAGAATTTGAGAGAATTTTTGAGATAACCGCCCAGAAAATCTCGAAATTTTAATTATGTATTTCAATAACAGAATCAGATTTCATTCGATTTGGCGAAATTTCTTAAGAGAAAACGAGTGGGCCGAGATAGCCTAGTGGTTGAGGCATTACAATCGCACACGGTCGACCGCGGTTCGATCTCCGACACAATCTAAAACTATCTCCGTGTCTACGTGGAGTATGGGCACGTTAAATCTGTAGGCCCGAAAATTTATCCGAGAGGTGATGGACTAAGGGAACGATGGTAGGTCTCTGTGTTTGCCATTCCCACTGTGTTCCGGTCTAAATTGCACTGTTCACCATTCAAAGAGTTACCTTACACCTTCGGATAGGTCGGACGGTCTAGTTAGGGAAAAATATTGTATTCACAGACGCACAGACGTAATGAAACACACAGGCAATACTGAAAAATGGTTGATGTATAATTAAGGTTGCTCAAAATATTTAAAACCAAAGTCTGAGAGTTGCACATTTTATTCTTCCGTAACAATTCATACGGTCAAATGAATATCACGATGATAAGTACATTTTTCTTCCTCTATATTAAAAAAAAATGTAGCTGACGCCGCTGTTTGATAAATTTCGCATTCCTCGAATTTCTGTCTCGTACCGCAAAAACTATAGCGTAGGAAAATATGAAATTTGGTACATTTTCAGTAAAATGTTAGAGAAAAAAGCTGAAATAACATGTTTTGCCATTTAAGCTTTAGTTTAAAAGGTATTTAATGGAGAAGTAAAAGGAAGAGCATTTGACCCGAGAGTTCGCGTCCTTCACAGACTAGCAGTAGCAGGACCACGAACTTTTGCAGGCTATGTACCTGCATAGTTGAATTTTTCCAAAACTTTCATTTAAATTTCGATTCAAATTATGAGTTATTCTATTTTTTATGCTCTTCTGAAGTGACATTTTTTCTTCACTATGGTCAAAGATTTAATTGGTCGTGCCGAGTGGGAGTACGATTGACCGGATTGAAAAAAAGACCATAAAGCGAACTCTTGGGGTTAGTGAGTGTCAACGAACACCGATGGATATATTATCTCCGATATATTATCGATGGATATATTATCTCCGGATCTCCGATGGATATATTACGTCTGCGTAACAGGCTGCATAAAAGAGCTCGCAAAGCGATCTCATTGAGCTTCATCGAGCCGTCAAACCCGGGGGATGGCGAGAGTAGTGAGTAGGGGGGAACCGGGGGTTGGCGAGGGTAGCGAGCAGGAGGCAAATCCGGGGCAGAAGATCTGGGGTTGGCGAGAGTAATGCACATATATTCATCTCGCATATGCATTCATTAACACATACATATTAACACATAAATATATTAACACATACATATTCACACATACGCATTAACGCATACATAACACATATTAACACATACATATTTCTCTCACATACATATTAACACATACATATTTATTTTACATATACACTACTGGACAATTGCTAAGGATGGATCACAACTTGCAATGTGACACAACATTAAGCGGGGGTGGAGGCCCAGCAGGGTAAACTATTGTTGCCACACTGTTCAGACATTAGAATAAAGATAATTTATTGTTCTGGAAAATACAAAAGGTTTTGAAACGTCTGAAAGGAAAAAAGTGTTTATTTGATGCTGTGTACGGATACATGGAAAAATGCATATGAAAGACAGCAAGCACCTTTGAGGAAGGTGTCAGTACGGGATATGTCCACCATGGTGTGCGATGCAACATTCCACACGTCGTCGAAAGCCCAGGCCAGCCGACTCGTCCGAAGACTTAGAGTTACAATTCCACACGTCGTGTCATACTTTGCACAACATTATCCAGTAGCTGTTGAAGTTATCCCACTCTTCTGTCAGTGCATGGATGAGGGTGTTCTTGTTTGTTGGAGAATATTTTAGACCAGCAAGTCGCCTCTCCAAAGCATCCCAAACATTTTCAATGGGGTTAAGATCTGGAAAAAGTGCTGGCCATACGAGGCATTGAATACCCTCACTGACTAAACAATCTTGATGTTTAGTCAGTGTTCGATGACATGGTGCGTAGTCGTCCGATGTTGTGTCCGATGTTGTGCGTTATCGTGTTCGATGACATGGTGCTTTGTCGTCCATGAAAATAAATTTATTACCGACAGCACCAAGGAAAAGGCGAACATGAGACTTCATTAATATATCATTGGCCGGTCCCAGTCCCAGTTGCAACCACATGTAGGGGCTTGCGGCCATTGATCATTATGCCGGCCTATACCATGATACTGCATCTCAAAAATCGGTCCCTTTCCTGGATATTTTCTGGACGATAAGCAGTACCACTCTCACGCCAGATCAGTTGGCGTCTACAATCCGATGACAGACTGAACCTACTCTCATCTGAGAATAGTACGCAAGCCCAGTCCTGTTCGGTCCAATTGCGATGCTCACAACACCATTGCAAACGGACGGTACGGTGCAATCTGGACAATGGGACACACACAACAGGTCTGCGGGCATATAGTCCCCCTTCTCCCAAACGTTTGGCTACAGTTTTTCGGGAGATCCGCTGTCCTGTGGTAGCAAGAAACTGATTTACCACCTGCTGAGCTCTGGTGCGCCGGTTCCTTTTGGACGATAGGACAATATACTTGTCTCCTGCAGGCGTTGTACTTCTAACACGCCCTCCCCCGTAACGCTTGCTACACTTTCCAGTTGTTTTAAATGCTTGCCGTGAAACAAAGCTTTGGACGATGTCAAACCCCCTGGCAACATCTGTAATTTTTCGCTCTTTTTTTTCGACCTTTCCAATAATAAAATCGCTAAGTGATATCGAACCGCGCTTAAAATCATCTAAGTGATCTCGAGAAAACATACCGAAAATTTTAAGCTGGTCAATTAAATCTTTCCCGTAAAGCTTTTACTTGGAACAACAACTGTCCACACGCGTCAAATCCTTTAAATCTCTTATCAGCGCTATCACGTGACGAACAGGCGTGGGAATGAAGAATTTGCATACGCACACCTCTTCTTACTGTATCCCGCACTTATTCTAATTTTCCACATTTTGCTTCCTTTCATTCTGTCGTTGCTATGGGTGATAGTGTCATCCGTCTTTAGCAATTGTCCAGCAGTGTATATTAAAACATACATATTTATCTCACATATATATTAACACATACATATTAACATAAATATATTAACACGTACATAGTAACACATACATATTTATCTCACATACATATTAACACATACATATTTATCTCACATACATATTAACACATACATATTTATCTCACATACATATTAACACATACATATTTATCTCACATACATATTACCACATACATTAACACATAAATATATTAATACGTATATATTAACACATACATATTTATCTCACGTTTTGTTACATTTTCGTACAAGAGCTGTTTCGTTCTAAACGTTATTTAATTAAGACTTTTCCTGTTTTGTATACTGTTACCCTTATCTATGATTCCGGGAACACAAATCGGCCAAGAATGACTCTGCAAATCGTCTTTTCCGACGAACTTTAATTGAAGACCCCCGCTCGTTACGCAAATGAATACGAGTTGAACGTAATGAACGAGATTGGTTTTTTTTCTTCCAATGAATGTTTAAGTTAGATTCACTGTGTAAATTAGCTCGAGTGTTTTAGCCTTAAGTAGAATACATCGCGCCTTGGCATTTAAATGGAAGCAACTAAAAAAAAATCTGATGTGGACAACACATGACTTTCCTTATATAATGCAATGAATTTACTACTTTTACAGTAGAAAAAAATAGGTTTTTCTTATAGTAGATACTTATATTCTTTCCAAGATATTGAATTTTCGACAATGAGTCGTCATTTTCATTGATTTAGCGTCATTTCAATTCATTTGACGAGATTTTCGTTAATTTGACAACATTTCAAAAAGTCGCCAAGTTGGCGACATTTCGCCAAATTCGTCGCCAAAATCTCGCCAGCTTTACTGACGGAGAAATAAGTTATTCTTAAAGCAGATAAATGACTATTAGCGTTCAAATACAAAAGTATTACTTGAAGTATCTTTTCTCATGAATGGAACGAGCTAGATCCACGAGAATGGTGTCACCCAATTTATCGCATGGTATTACATATGAAAAGTGAACATGTTTCTTAATAGGAAATATATATTTTTTATTTTAAATGACTTTTTGATAATTTTTTTGAAAAATGTGCAATATCTCAAGAACGGTTCATGTTAGCGTTCTAAAATTTATGTTAATCGTTTTCTAATGAAAAATTACATAAGAAATGTCTATTTGCGTAACTTTATTAGTGGTTTTGATTTTTTGACGACTTTTTCAAAATTTCACTCGAAAATTTAGGGGGGTTCCGAACATTCGATTACGTTTAAAAACAATAGGCTTCCAATGTTTACGGATAGTGATTTTTATACCAAATTTCGTTCGAATCGGTCTATTCGTTCGTCAGTTATCGTCTCCACAGACTCACTGACACACACACACACACACACACACACACACACACACACACACACACACACACACACACTTTCACACACACACACACACACACACAGACATCACTTCAAAAATGTTTGATTCGCGATCAAGGATGCTTGAAACGTGCTCTCCCGTCGAAAAGTCGAATTCGAATTTTCGACCCCGTCACAATACTTTCCTTATACATTATGTATATAAGGAAAGTAATAAAATCTGATGTGCAGTACATTATTTTCTCTGCATACTGCAATCAATGGCTTCACGTCTTTTACAGCAAAAAAAAAAATGGTTTACACGGCCTACTACACACTGTTTTTGGCATGGGCGCGGTAACCCAGTGGTTAGCGCGCTGGAATTGCACTCAGTAGTCCCGGGTTCGATTCCAGCCACTGCCAAAACTGCCGCCGTGTTCACGCGGAGTACGATCACGTTAAACATGTGGGTCCGTAAGTCCATCCGAGAGGTTGGTGGTAGGGGAAGGAGGGTACGGTCCCTGTGGATGCCTTCCCCACTGGGTTCCGGTCTAAATTGGATGGTACTTCCCGGCCGTCCAAACTGTTACCTTACACCTTTCTGGTAGGTCGGACGGTCTGGGTCTCATCAACAACAACACTGTTTTTGGCATTGAATCAACAGCACGTAAATTGAAATTGGGCGCTTTTGGTAACTTAACGAGTACAAGGAGGGCGACTTACCTGTACTTACGTGCAAAATCCTCATCAAAATACAGTGGACTGTTAATGACTAGGGGCGAATCCTCCGAAATAAATGACTAGGGGCGAATTCTTGGACATCAAAACACAAAGCGAGTACATAAAGAATTTTCTTTATCAATTGGAACTAACTATACACATGAGAATAGTGTTAACAGGTTTGTTGTGCAATTACAGGTTTGTTGCATGTGTGGAAAGTGATATTATTTCATGATACTCTTTTTTTTTTTTAATTTTATGCAATTATTTTGATATATTTGCTTAAAAAACGTGCAATATCTCGAGTACGGTATATGGGGGCGTTCTATAATGGATGCTATTCGTTTTCTAATGAAAAATTATGTCGGGGATGAATATTTATTTATCATTATTATAGATCCTGATTTAAAAGAAAATCATTCGAAAATAAAGGGGGGGGCGGAATCTTCCGAACATTGGATTGCTTTTAAAATCCACAGGGTTTCAAAATACCCAGATTGTAATAACCGTGCCAAATCATTTTAGAAACGCTTCATTCGTTCGTGAGGTATTACTTTCATAGATTCATATATGTACTAACTTTCATACACACACACTAACATACATACACACTCACACATTAACATACATGCACACATTAACATACACACACGCAAACATATATACATACACACACTAACATGCTTATAAACACACACACTAACATACACACACACTAATGTACATACATACACATACACACACACACACACAGACATAATCTCAAAAACCTTCGATTCGAGTTCAGAGATGCTTGTTACGTTGTAACGTTCTCTTTCGCTGAGAACTCAAATTCTAATTTCAGACCCGTCACAATACTTTAGCTATACATTATACCACATATTTAGGGAAAGTAAAAAGCGGCATCATATTCCCAATTCAGATAACAGTATCCACGGAGTAACTGAGCAAAGTGAGCGTTACTCAATTTCGGGAGTGTAACATTTTATACCCAGAACTCACCTATATGTTGTGCTCCTAGGGTAAGGATCACGCTCCTATTGTAGATAGCATTATACATACAGGGTCGTTCATGGGGAGAGGGGGGGGGGGACCACAATAGTGGAGGGGCCCACCTACCCAATATTTTATTTTTAGTGAAGGGAAGATATGGAAGATTCATAAGGGGGAGGGTTAAATCAAATATGGAGGGATCCTGTGATAAATATTTGTAGGGGGTCCACAATTTGTATGGGCGATCCTGATCCGTGGACTGGTTTCGCGTTTACTTTGGGCTCGTCAGCGAGGATATCTTCAAATTCGAACAAAGATTACCGGAGACTATCATTCTTTCGACCCAGACAGCCCGACTTACCCGAAAGTGTAAGGTGATTGCTTAGATGGCCACTCATTTTAGAGCTAAACACAGAGGGGGGGGGGCGACCACAGGGATCGCACATTCCTTCCCCTGCCACCATCCCAGAAGTACATTCGAACCCACAGATTTAACATGCCCGTTCTCCGCATAAATACGACGGTTATCCGAGACTGAAACAGCTAAATTCATAATCGCTGAACTCGCCTATAGGAAGAATTCCTAAGGCTACGATCACGCTTCCATTGCATAACAGCAGCCATGGACAGATTTCGTGTTTATGTACACGTTAGCAATCGTATAACTGATATCTGCAATGACAGCAACAAGCTGCTAAATGCCATAATTTCGTGAATCTATGTTTTGAGAGCAAACATTTTCTTAGGTGTGTTCTGTGAGTATGAATTTAGCTGTTGTAGCCTAGTGTTGCCCGTGCTCAATTTTGAAGGAAATTGGAATGCAGCTAGGAGGCAGCCTGAAATTTGTCAGTTTTCATGGAGGTTCGCAAAATTATGGCACATAACAAGTTTTCTTGATGCCATTGCAGATATTGACTATTTTATGATAACAAGCGCATAATAAGTCGGAACCGGTCAATGTATGTTGTTATCTGCAATGCCAGGGCGATATACATTCTATAACAAAAAAAAAAATCGACGCATCAAGAAGGAGTTGTCTGATTGTGATAAAAATTGGTGGATGTGAAGAACATATACAGAAAAAGAAACGGTTAAAATTTCAGAGCACTTTAATGATTTAGAGTTTTACCGTATACAAAGGGAGGAAGTCAATAAGGCTTTGGTCCACCTCTGGCCTGGATGCCAAATGTCACCCGGCGTGGCATAGACTGATAAAGTTCACGGATGATGTCCTGCGGAAGGTCTTGCCAAATTGTCTTCAACTGTCGGACTAAATCGTCAACATTCCGGATGGTTGCAATCGCCTTCCCATAACGTCCCAAATGTGCTCTATGGGAGAGAGATCAGAAGATCTAGCTGGGCAAGGAAGTGTTGTGCAAGCTTGAAGACAATTCATAGCAACACGTGCCGTGTGCGACCGGGCATTATCTTGTTGAAAAGTAAGTCCAGGGTGCCGCAAAAGGAACGGTAACACAACCGGTCGTTGAATGTTGTTTACGTACCGTTTTTCTGCCAGTGTTCCAGAAATGACTACTAAGGGGTTCGGTTATCAAAGGAGATAGCACCCCAGACCATACCCACCTGCAGATATACACCTGCCCAGATATACACCTGCTGAACGCGCAGTTCGGATGCGCTGGAGCTCCCACTATTTATTCAATGGACACCAAGTTTTATTCATTTGCATGTTCGCTCAAAATGTCTTTGCACACGAAATTTCGTTACAATCGGACAACTCCTTCTTGGTGCGACGATTTTTTTGTTATAGAGTATATTTTGGTAATGATGCCCCCTATAGGCTCTGTGAGTACAAAAATATTGTTCAGTAAATGATGAAAACTATTTTAGTGAGTGATTATAGTTTGTTAAATGTTTAAGTTTTTCAATTTTATCGAAAATTATTAACTATTACTTTATATCTGTAGCAAGAAGAAACTGATAAATACATTATCTAATTATTATTTGGGCCAACATAATTTTACAATTTTTACTGGATCACTTTCTGTTGCGACGTTCTTAATGCTTTATTTATACACATATCCAGATTTATTTTCGATTTATGAAAATTTTTACTAAACAGTGCCATTTTTGTGGATGGTACTTCTTCATTTTTTTTTTTTGGAAATACGCATTATGATCTGGTGAACTCATCATGGAGACAGTACATTTCGGCTAAGGGGGTATATGGACTTAACCATAGTGATAACAAGTAGCTAGCGTGATATTCTTAACTGGGTAGGCTAAGCGATTGTCATTTTAACTTGGAAAAGGTCTTTGTATAATAAGTGAATTTACATTCGAATTCGAGCTTTCAGTAAGCTTTATTTCCTTGGTGAGTAAAATAAAATAATTTAACATAAAATGCTAAGAATGAATGAAGAGAACAATATTTTAAAATATATTACTTATGTAAGATACATACATACAAAGTATAACATTTTAAATGTTTGCTTACTTTTAAATTAGTTGAACTTTTACAACCATTTTATTAAATATGAAGTCATGGTCGGTCGTAGGGGAGGACAATCTACCCTTGGATATTCAAGATAACAGAGGTGAGCATCAATCTAGACGATGTTATACATTTTATTCTTGAGTTTACACCCTCCCATCCTTTCCGCAAATGTTCTACATGCGCCCATGTATAAAAGAGGGAACTGAAAATTTGTGAGAAATCTGGAACATAAGCTTAGTTGAAAATCACTGTAGTCAACAATGTCCCTGAACAATATTGTTTATTAATTATTTACATGTACTGTAGTATGAAAACTTAAAAATATCTTATAATTACAATACGCTAAGAATCCGCTAAAAATTATCTACCACTTTTATTTAACTGAGATTCTCGTCTAACAGGGGATTTTAAAGGGAAATGAAATGTATTCTTTCTAAAACTTCCAAATAGTACACAAACGGATGCTTTGCCATATTGATGTCTATATAAAGATGCCTATATAAAGTTTGCTAAGTCTACTTTGCAAACTACTGAAGTTTAATGGTAGTCATTATTAGTATATTTCTTGGTCTTGAGATTGTTTAAGGTTTGGTAAATGCTTGGTTATTCGTGAAAAATGACTCAAATTCTTTAGTATTACAAATAATGATTATTTTCTACAAATTGTAATTAATATAATCATGTTTGACCCAAAATGGAGGACCCATTAGGTTTGCATTACCCACCCTCACCTTACCGTCATTGATGAAACTTCACGTCCCACATCCAATCATTGATTGTTTATAGAGGGTTGAAAATGAGAAAGCAATAGCCACGCCTTCTATAAGCTAGCTTCCCATCTTAGTTAATAGACTAGGGAGGAGTTTAACAATGGATGGTCTTAATGCCATGTTTATCCTTATAGAAGACGAAGGCTGCATGATTTTAGCTTCTGAAACATTAAAAATGCGTTTTAATGGGAAAAATACTTTGAATTGTGTCACTTTAAACAAGTGAAATATAACAATTTTCTAAATAATACATATATCTTCGCAAATTTATTCAAAAAATTATAATAAATAAAAGTATGTTTAAATACTTATTTAAATTAGATTTTAAGCTGGGGAGGCTCAGCTTTTTAGCCTCAATGGACGATACGCCACTGGTGATAACTCAAAAATTACATACACTTGAGTAGTCACTTTTTCTGTAATAGTGAAAATTTTTCGTTGCGTTTAGGGGCAAAGTGAGATATGTATCAGTAGAATAATTTTTCTTTTTTTAAAAGAAATTATGGTGGTGCGTTTAGTAAGACAAACTTTAGACAGCTAAAGGGATATTTGAGAATTAAAAAAAGAAATAAAATTCTAAAGCGGTTATGACCAAAAGGGTCAAAATATTATAACCAAAGGTATTATTACTTCAATGCAATATTTTTTTAAATTGAAGAAACAATTTTTTGGGGATAAACTTTTGCCAACGAAAAAAATATTAACTTTATATGATTAGTGATTACATAGTATTTTAATCCCATTAAAACACTTTTAATTGTTTTTAAACATTAATGAAGTATTAATACTTCGTGTTTTAAAAAGGTATATCCTTTTAGAGGAAGAATATAAAACCATTATAATGTAAAACTTGATTTTTATTCATTACAACTTTAAAACGTCTTGCATCTAGCGAGAGTGCGACAAATAGCTTTGTCAAAATTAATGTTAGGCTTCCTTTTAATGTTTGTTCTCCTAATAATTATTATATTTTTTTATATTCTTCAAAAGTGATATCATGTGAAAAATCGGAGAAACCAACTAAATGTTGCTCAGTAAAATGATTTATGCATTAAAATTGATACACAGTTAGTAAGTGCATTAAAGGATTAAACTAAAAAAAGTGACTACAGTTTCTGGAATGACAAACGCTTTTCTTTTCTTAAAAATGATCCAGGAATATATAGATTTATACAGGGTGGCTAAAATAAATGTGGCGCGGAAAAGTCTTCTAATGAACTTCTTGCTGTTTAGATTACGTTTTCACGAAATTCCGAAAAAAACTTTTTCGGGCTAGTTTTATTTTGGCCATCCTGTATAAAGGCTTTGTCATTCCATTTCTGAACAACACTTTTACCGGTTTCGATTAGGGAATGCGATTCACCAAGTAGAAATTGCATTTTCAACTGTTTCAGTATTTTTTCAATTTTTTGGAGAAATACTCTCACAAGTCCTTATGCATCCCTTTAGCTTTTGATTGAAATGTTCTAGATTACTAGAGCTACAAAAGCACTGTCTACTAATATGCGCGATGGATTGAGAAAGTTTGCAGCGCCTCTAACGGCAATTTGAGAAGTTAGAAATCCTATCTCGAAAACGAAGCAAGATAAACGAAAGTTTTCAATTACAAATTTGTAGATCGTTCTCTATTTAGTCTGGAAACAGACGTTAAGGAATGAGGCCGACAAAAAACGACCATTATGCAAATGTTTCGTTATAAGCACCGAGTGAAATAGCGCGAAATACGTATAAAAGACAACAATCCGTGTAATAAGCTATTTTTATTTTACTTAGAATTATACTTTTGCATTAAAAAATAAATATTGTATAAAAATGACAGGCAAATGCAGTGTAATAATTATTCCATTTCTTTGGCATCATTTTTTTATCGTCTGTGTGCATGTTATGTGAAAGTCATTCGTCTTTCCATATTAAATGGAGAACTATCTACAACTATGTGATAGAACATTTTTCTCTTGCTTCGTTTTAAAAATAGGAATTTTAACTTCTTCCATTCACCGTTAGAGGCGCTGCAAACTTTCGCAACCAGTAGTGCATATAGTCGCTTTAGTATGAGTAGACGCTGCCTCTGCAGGCCTAAAACACTTCAATCGAAAGTTAAGAGGATGCATAAGGATTTATGAGGGGGAGTCTTCATATATGCTGTGGCGTATTAATTTACATAAATGAATTGAAATTCCGAATTTTAAACGGAATGAAGTATTGAGAATATCGTGAATCCCTTTCTGAGGAGGAGGCTTTCCAAGCGACCGTTTAGTCCGCCTATCGAAAAAATTAAATCTACCTATGATATTCCATGAAATCATACAAGCTCAAACCTATTTTATTAGTGCTTTATCGTTAGACTCCCAAACAACAGTTCGCAAAACGCAATTCAATTATGTATTTTTTCCCGTTTCGCGTACTGTTGCCATCATCCCTGAGAAGTAAGTGATTTGCACAAAGCGACCGAGAATAACTCTGCAAATGGGCTTTTCCTGGCGATAATCAATCGGAGGCCTTCTCGGTCATTACGCTAATGGTTTCGAGAATTGCGTAATCACAAAAGTTCCTTCTTTTTTCTCTGACGAATATTTGAAAGGGAACTCACTATGACAACTGGCGTAAATGTATAGGTGCTAAAAATGGGATGTGCGGAGCACCTCACTCTCTCTGCAGACCCAATTCTTACTTCCCCTACATACATAGTGCAAGGTGTAGGGAAAGTATTGTGACGATGTCGAATATTCGAATTAGAGTTTGGCAGAAAAACACGTTTTAAGCATCCATGACGTCGAATAGAATATTTTTAAGTGATGAGTGTGTGTATGTATATTGTGTGGACATTTAAAGTGATGTGTGTGGGTGTATTAGTGTATGTATGTTTGTGTGTGTATAAGTGTATGTATGTTTGTGTATGTATATACTATTAGTGTATGTATGTTGGTGTGTGTATACATTCGTGTATGTATGTTAGTGCGCGCATATATTATTGTATGCATATTAGCGTGTGTATATAGTATATGCTAGTGTGTATATACTATTAGTGTATGTATGCTGGTGTGTGTATATACTAGTGTATGTATGTTGGTGTGTGTATATACTAGTGTATGTATATTAATGTGCGCATATATTATTGTAATGTATATTAGTGTGCGCATATATTATTGTATGTATATTGGTATGTGCATATATATATATATGCTCGTGTGTATATATATTATAGTGTGCATGTCTGTAAGTGTGTTTGTTTGTTAATGTGTATGTGTGTATTATAAATAGTGCAGATTTTATACTCAAGGTTCAGGATATTGCCATGATGGCCACTGCAATAGCTATATATTTCCTTTGTAATTTCGATAAAATTACAAAAAAAGTGGGATTATCTTGCCCCCCACAAACGTTACCATTATAGTATGTGTATGTTAGTGTGCGTGTAAGCTAGTGTGTGTGTATGTTAGTGTATGTGTCCGTGAGTCTGTAGACGCAATGCCTTACTAACGAAAGATATGTTTCAGAAATAATTTGTTTCTATTATTACAACCAGTGAACACCGAGATCCTACTGATTTTAAACGTTATCAGATGTTAGAAGGGTCCCCAATTCTTTTCGAACGACTTTTTAAAAAAATCATTAAAAAATAAAAATTTTTAATAATGATAAATTATTAATTATTTCTCATGTAACTTTTTATTTGAAAACGAGAAATAGAAACTTTAAAATTCAAGTATGAACCGTTTTCGAGAGAGTGCATGATTTTCGAATAAATTTTTTGAAAAATAAATAAAAAATTAAAAACCCTAATACTTTTTACATAATCATTTTATACTTCACTTTTCATTCGAGAAATAATGATACAAACTTTAAAACACTCATCTGAACCTTTCTCAAAATATTGCGCGTTTTTCAAATAAATTTGTCAAAAATATTGCATAAAATTAAAAATGTTATAGTAAGTGTCATTCAATAGTTGACTTTCCACGTGTAATATTATGCAACAAATTTGTTAACACTATTCTCCTCGATCTAGTTCGTTTGATTCACAAGAGAAGATACTTTTTATACTTTTTATAATAGTTTTGTATTTTTTTGCTTCCAAGTACTCGTCACTTATCCCTTAAAATTAATATCTCGTTACTTATTTAACGAGATATTGATTAAAGGCTTATTGCATTTTGATAATTTTGCACGTGAGCGTGCATAGTCTTTATAGCCTTTATCAAAATAATAGTCTGTATCAAAATAATAGTCTGTATCAAAATAATTGTTTTTATCAAAATAATAGTCTTTATCAAAATAACTCTGCTTGGACGAATAAATGGCCAAATGCGCCCAATATCAATTTATGTGATGTTAATTGCATCCCAAAAACATGTGCCGTGGATTTTGCACACCGTTATTTTGCTGTGACAGAAGTTATGACATTGCATTATGTAGGCAAAGTCATGCGCTGAACACATCAGAATATTTTTTCTGTATGTCGTTGTGTAAGTTCTTTCAATTGAATTTTCTTGCACAAAACAAACATGATATTGATGTAAAAATTCGCTCAGACTGCTGTTTCAATCAATCTGCAAAACAATAATAATAATAAAAAAATCATTGGAGAGTGGCTCAACTCGACTTTCCTATACCAGAATACATTTTTAGTACCTTTTTTTTTCAAATTTTATAAGAAAAATTCTATCATGTGTTCAAATGATTATAGTGATATCGTGTGACCCTTCACTTTAACACTAGGGCGACGGAAGCGGTCATTTTGACCGCATAACTACTTTGAGAAATGATTCCTCCAAAACGGCTAATCCCAGCCCATTGAAATTTTATGACTTTTCGTATTTTCTTGAAGTTATTGAAAAACATAGAAGAAAATTATTCCAGGTTTTATAATAAGACAACAAATAAAAGATCTTCCTAAAACGACGGCAGCGGTCAAAATGACCGCTAGAGAGATTTCACACGATGATGCGTTGAATTTGTTTGAAATGACGCGTTTAAAATTAGATTGAAATTGCCGATAACGCAAAAAAACTTCCAGAAACTGTAAAATTTTACAATTTCTCAAAGCGTGGCGTGGATGTTCTAGACCAGTGTTTCCCAACGTAGGGCCCACGCCCCACAGGATAGCAATTTGATTGTTAAGGGGGGCAATTTGAAAATGGACTCGTTCAGAGTTTAAGTTAACAGTATGGCGACTCTCAGTCGCTACTCGAGCTGGGTAAACGTCCAGTATAGGTAACTTCTGTCCGCCATGTTTGTAGCCATGATTTCACTATTAGACACTAGGGGCGGTCGTAGTTAAAACCACCTCAGTCAAAATAGATAACCCTAACTCACATTATGGCCACCAGAGCACACTGGGAAACGTCAAATAAATCCTGCCATGTTCCAGATTATTAGACGCTAGGGACGGTCGCCTGTTCAGTGCAAAGAGTTAAAAGGATAATCGTTGGTGTTAATTTGAAATAAGCGTCCGTTAAAACTGTTGTAAAAGTCTTGTTGATTTAAAAAAAATATACATTGTATAGATATAAGTGGTATATAAATATAAGTGGTAAGTATTTGTGTTTTATTTTTATTTATTTCAGTTTTAGAAGCATATTTTTCCAGAAAAATTTGTCAAATGGATAAAATATGTTATTTTGCATTGGAGTAAATGTGTCACATACATTTAAATATGCATTTTTTAGTCTACACGTTTACTCCACTTCACATTAAATTATTTTTAACACATACTTTATTTTTAATTTTTAATTGATCTTATATTTCTTTCTTTCAGCCCATAGTAAAATGAGTGGTGCAAGTAAGAAAAAAATTCGTTAGTATTCGAAAGAATATTTAAAATTTGGTTTCATACCCGCTCTCTACGATGGACGGTCACCTTTTTGTCTTTTATGCCAACAATGCTTGATCAACGAATCAATGAAACGAGGTCGTCTTGAGGCGCATTTGAAGGCGAAACATAGTGCTCATATTAATTCATATTTGAATTACTTTCTAACTTTAAAGAAGCATTTTGAAAAAAGAGCAACATTGAAATCCCTATTTACTGCTCATACTGCAACTGTTAATCATACTCTTGAGGGTAGTTATCGAATTTCCTTACTGATCGCTAAATCTGGGAAAAATCATACAAGAGAATTTAATCAAACCATCAATATCAGCATTTCTTAAAACAGTTCTGGAAAAAGATGACAAAGACGTGAAAGCTATGCCACTCAGTAACAATACTGTTAGCAGAAGAATAGACGAAATGAGTGAAGATATTGAAATACAACTTGTTGAAAAGCTGAAAACAAGAAAATTCTCTGTGCAAATGGATGAATCAACTTTGAGAGACAGTGAGGCCGTATTGATAACTTACGTAAGATATATTGATAAAGGGGATTTCGCTGAAGAAATGTTGTTCTGTAAATAATTAGAAAGTACCACTACCTCCAAAGATATATATAATAAGGTAAAAAATTACTTATATGTCAATAATATACCAATGAAAAATATAACATCTTGTGCTGCAGATGATGCTCCTAATATGATGGGCAAGAAAAATGGCTGCTTAAAATTGATGAAAGATGAGAATCCAGAAATGCTTCTTGTGCATTGTGTTATTCATAGGGAAAACTTGGTAGCTAAAAACATTTCGCCTGTTCTAAATGAAGTACTAAATTCAGTTATAAATTGTATCAATGCTATTAAAGCTAATGCCAAATGTAAACGTCTCTTCAAGCTATTTTGTGAAGAACAAAATGCAGACCATGTGAGACTTTTACTTCACACTGAAGTAAGATGGCTCTTGAAAGGAGAACTGCTTGAAAAGATTTATGGAATTATTTGATACTCTTACTTCATTTCAGGTTTGTCTCTTAAAAATAACTATCTGTTAACGGCCGATGGTAAAGCATTTGTGAGTTATTTAGACGATATCTTTGAAAAACTAAATATATTAAAAAATCAACTTCAAGGAACACAAAACTCTTATCGATGCAAAAGAGAAGATATTTGGTTTCATTACCTTTATTGAATTATGTCAGAAATATATTTACAACAAAAATTTTGAAAAGTCTCATTGGCTCCAAAAATGTGAAGTGACTGATACCGCTATACTTGTTATTGTTGATCATCCGAAACGTCTATCGACTGATTTAAAAGAAAGATTTTCTAATTTGAAACAAATTGATTTTCCAACTTGGATGATGCAGCCAGTGTTAGTGGATTTGTCTGATATTTCAGATATGCAGTATCAAGAAGGACTCGCAGAAGTGCAAAATGATGAGTCGGTTAAAACTTTATTTAATATAAAAGGAGCGATGGCATGGCTTTGTGAGAAAACAGAAATCAAATATCCAAATTCAACCAAATGTGCAAGAAAACTACTGTTACCGTTTCCATCTTTATATTTAGCTCAATGTGGATTTAGTGTCATAAATGATTTGCTGCTAAAAAAAGGAAATCGGCTGGATATAACACAACGGGGAGACTGGGCGCGGTAGCCCATCGGTTAGCGCGCTGGAGTTGCACTCGGTAGGCCCGGGTTCGATTCCAGCCACTGCCAAAACTGCCGCCGTGTTCACGCGGAGTAAAATCACGTTAAACATGTGGGTCCGTAAGTCCTTCCGAGAGGTTGGTGGTAGGGGAAGGAGGGTACGGTCCCTGTGGATGCCTCCCCCACTGGGTTCCGGTCCAAATTGGGTGGCACTTCCCGGCCGTCCAAACAGTTACCTTGCACCTTTCTGGTAGGTCGGACTGTCTGGGTCTCAACAACAACAACGGGAGACTTGAGACTGAAGCTGACTAAATTGGAACCTAACATAAAATCGCTTTGCAGCAAGCGCAAGGATCTCACTAAATTTAAGTAATAAATAATTACTAATAATTAAAATAATATAGAAAAATATTTCATTAAAATTATTTCGTACTTGAATTTCAGTTCTCCATTATATGTTTTTGAAAATTTATTTTCAGTGTTTCCTCAACAATTTCCTAGTGATTTCTTCCTAAAACCTATCATTTAAGTTTCATCAGTGAACAATTCAATTTTTGAATATTAAAAATTATGTATATGTTACATAGGGGGCATAAGAATTTTAGAAAGGCTTAGGTGGGGCATGGCACAAAAAAGGTTGGGAAACACTGCCCTAGGGTGTACTATAAGTTTGCCACTGTTTAGTTGGGTTATTGAAGTGATACAAGTTAAAGCGAACTGTGAAAATGCCAGTGTATGAGTAAATCCTGGAAGAAATGTGGCGAGAATAAAATGAAATTATTTAACCTAAGTGGCATTATATTTGCACTGTGGCACTCAATACAGAACATAGTATTGAATATTTATATATACCCTTTAAGCTCCGTGATCCAATCCATACGATTTACCTATATATTTTGAGTACAAAGATGTGGGAGTGGGAAAGGACCCTGATCACGAAGGAGGCTAAACGGACCAATCAGACAAGCTAGAAAATACAAGAGGAAATCTAAGCGAAGCTACAATATTTTAAAATATGCCTGGAGGTGCAACTGACAGCACTAATTCCTTGTTCGAGCAGAACGGTCTGGGCCATGAAGGGATGCTTTAAATTAAAAGTAGATTGCCAAATCCAGAAACATTCCATCCCACAACACAAAAACAAACAAACTGAAAGTTGATTACCACAACAAAAAACTCATCCAGGTAACACAAGTTATACAAAGCCCTAGATCTTATTGAAATGACATGTACAACTAATAACATTTTCAATTATAATACCCTTTAAGCTCTTTTTCGATCCAGATCGTCTGACGAGTGTAGTCGAAGGTGTAAGTTATCTGTTGGCCGGCCAAGTGCCATCTAATTTAGACTAGAACCCAGTGGACGGTGACATCCACAGAGACCACACGAAATGACATGTACAACTAATAATATTTTCAACTATAATACCCTTTAAGCTCTTTTTCGATTCAGATCGTCTGACGAGTGTAGTCGAAGGTGTAAGTTATCTGTTGGCCGGCCAAGTGCCATCCAATTAAGACTGGAACCCAGTGGACGGTGACATCCACAGAGACCACACGAAATGACATGTACAACTAATAATATTTTCAACTATAATACCCTTTAAGCTCCTTTTCGATCCAGATCGTCTGACGAGTGTAGTCGAAGGTGTAAGTTATCTGTTGGCCGGCCAAGTGCCACCCAATTTAGACTGGAACCCAGTGGACGGTGACATCCACAGAGACCACACGAAATGACATGTACAACTAATAATATTTTCAACTATAATACCCTTTAAGCTCTTTTTCGATTCAGATCGTCTGACGAGTGTAGTCGAAGGTGTAAGTTATCTGTTGGCCGGCCAAGTGCCATCCAATTAAGACTGGAACCCAGTGGACGGTGACATCCACAGAGACCACACGAAATGACATGTACAACTAATAATATTTTCAACTATAATACCCTTTAAGCTCTTTTTCGATCCAGATCGTCTGACGAGTGTAGTCGAAGGTGTAAGTTATCTGTTGGCCGGCCAAGTGCCATCCAATTAAGACTGGAACCCAGTGGACGGTGACATCCACAGAGACCACACGAAATGACATGTACAACTAATAATATTTTCAACTATAATACCCTTTAAGCTCCTTTTCGATCCAGATCGTCTGACGAGTGTAGTCGAAGGTGTAAGTTATCTGTTGGCCGGCCAAGTGCCACCCAATTTAGACTGGAACCCAGTGGACGGTGACATCCACAGAGACCACACGAAATGACATGTACAACTAATAATATTTTCAACTATAATACCCTTTAAGCTCTTTTTCGATTCAGATCGTCTGACGAGTGTAGTCGAAGGTGTAAGTTATCTGTTGGCCGGCCAAGTGCCATCCAATTAAGACTGGAACCCAGTGGACGGTGACATCCACAGAGACCACACGAAATGACATGTACAACTAATAATATTTTCAACTATAATACCCTTTAAGCTCTTTTTCGATCCAGATCGTCTGACGAGTGTAGTCGAAGGTGTAAGTTATCTGTTGGCCGGCCAAGTGCCATCCAATTAAGACTGGAACCCAGTGGACGGTGACATCCACAGAGACCACACGAAATGACATGTACAACTAATAATATTTTCAACTATAATACCCTTTAAGCTCCTTTTCGATCCAGATCGTCTGACGAGTGTAGTCGAAGGTGTAAGTTATCTGTTGGCCGGCCAAGTGCCACCCAATTTAGACTGGAACCCAGTGGACGGTGACATCCACAGAGACCACACTCTTCTTCTCCTGCCACCAACCTCTTGGAAGGAAATTCAGATCCACAGATTTAACGTACCGGTATACCGCGTAGAGATGTTGACAATTTTGGCAGAACCGGAAATCGAATTGTGGTCTTCCGAGTGCAATCCCCGTGCTTTAACCACTGGACTGTTCCACCTCCATACCCTTGAAGCTGTATTATAGGGTAATTTTGGCAGAAAAGTGTGGGAAAAAAAGCTTACAATATTTGTGTATCGATATCTGCGCTATACAAGGGGAAAGCATTATTCGCTTGCTCATACCGCACACTCGACCAATGGAATGACTTGCAAACGTGGCAGCCAAACGTTTCATTGTAGATAACTTCGTCGTTTGTGCTCCGCTTTGGACAAAGTAAACTGGATTCTATTAATCTATCAAAATTGTATAATTAAAAAAGAAAAGAAAATATTCCTTAAACACCTCGTACCATCGTCACTCACAACACGCATCACGTTTTTCGAAGTATGAGAAAGGAGTATGACATTTCACATCAATCTATAACGGGCAGCATAGTTGCAGTTTACTCTCTGTAGTTTTCAGTTTCCGATGTAGAGTTTTGTCTATCTTGTTACGATGTATCCTCTCAAATCGTGGGTGTACTCTCAGGATACAAAAACAAGTCTGAATTGCTGGATAACTAACGCTTTTGTTTGAAAGCACCAATAAGCGTAAAAAGGAACAATACATAGCTAAAAATATTATAGCTATCTAAACAACTGTCAAGTACAATGAAAGCAGCAATTAACTGCTCCACTGATTCGCAAAACAACTGAAAATGTTCTCAAAACACTGACGTATTTCATAATTCACTTTAACTCGTATCACGCCCACACTTTCCAAAATCACGCTGACTTCCTTATATACTCTCCATAGAAATCTCTAGAAAGTGGTCGAAAAAATGAAAACTAATGGAGATTTCGAGAAAGTTCTAGCGGATTCAAAAATTTCCTAATTTGGCGATATTTTGCCAATTCTGACCTCCATGTCTCGAAAATATCGCCAAGGACGACAGTCTTACCTTCACGTAATAGGGTGTGTGTAAAAGTACTTTCTCTTTGAGAGGAGTTAAAGATCTGTGACATATTTAACATATTCGTAACAATTTTGAGAGGACACGTATTTTCTCTATATAATAGTTAAATAAATCGATAGTTTACTATATAATTTCAACATACTGCTTCTTTAACTTACTAAAAAAAATTCTATTTTAAACCCATTAAAATTCCTTTAACTTTTAAGCCATTACATTAGGATGGGCGCTATATTATTCCGTTTCACTAAAGAACTGGTACAAACAATGTCTTATTAGGCATTTTACACATATTTACTGGAGCAATTGGCTTTTAACGACTATCTCTCACCTTTTTCAAAATCGCCGTAGCTCGACTGTTATCTCAAAATTCTTTTAAATACTTAAATTTCTACCTCGCATTTTTAATGAACGGCTGTGAAATTATTATGTTCTAAACACTGTTTCCATAAAGACATTATTCGTTATATTAACGCGTCAAACCAGACATAAAAGGGAAACGGTGGCATGTAGGATCAGCAAGTACGTTAATGAGCTCTATAATTGGAATTTAATTATAAAGTGCAATTTAATTATTCAGTATTTAATTCTAAATATTTTTAAACACGTTTCAAGTTTCTGGAATAGAGCCTTTGCTCTGAAGTCTAAAGTGAATTAATTATTCTGCTCACATGATGCTTTCATAGTTTTATTATTCATTTAGCATTTAATTATTTATTTACTGGTACTTGAAATTATGATTCTTAAATATTCATTTCACCGATTTGCTGGTTAACCAGGTATTTGGTTTACTAAATAATGCGTAAACCAAGTTTGATTTATAAATTTACGCCCTCAGGCAGGTACGTAAATTGTTATAAAATTCGAGGAATAGAACAAAACAGGAAATGAAATTTATCCCCCTCCTTTCTTATGTTTCTTGCATCTGACAGGAAAGTACCTAAAAATTTCGCTGAAGAAATAAAATGAGGAAATTATACTTGAGGTAACTCCTCGCCCAAAATGAAATAGAGTAAAGAACGTGCTCTCGTTGCAAATAACAGTATCCACAGATCAGTTTCGCGCTAATTTGTGTTTAAACCTTCTATAGAAATAATATTGAGCGGAAGGTTTATTTCTGAAACTTCTTGAAAATTATATCATGATGCTTAGCAACGGAATTAAATTATTTTCAATATGCTAATCAATCAAATGCGTTTGTTTATGTGACATACACTTTCATTCATTTATCCGATTTAAGTAATAAAATTGATGTAAAATGAAAATTTTAAATTAAGGGTATTCCATTTTTGATTGTGTTATTTCAGTCGAATCGGTGGGATACAAGTTTATGGGAATTAATGGAATTTTTAAAATTTTAAGACATCTGTTTTATTTTTGAAAAGTTTTTCGATTTTATATGTTTCCGAATGGGGTTAAATGGTCGTTAAAATGGGATAAAATTGATGTGGAAATAACTTTTGCCCCCATTTCATTTTAATGTCGTGTTTTCGTACTCTGACCTCCAGTTCTCTCCAAATATGTTCTATTCTGTTTATATTCTGTTTTCTATTATTCTCTGCGACTGAGGTGGTGTTTTCAGAACTTGTGGACAATTATGGAGACAGTAGAGGCGAACATTGAGAGCCCTGTGAGTAATGGTGTTATTACACGGAGCAATTCCTTCCAGCAATTTTTCAGCAACACCATACATTTCAATAGGAAGAAATCTTGCCGCCGAATTGCCGCAATTCGTTCGAACTCGGCAATAAAAATTGCTCAATTTCTGAGCGGCGAACCAATCTGAGGCCGATAAAATTGGACGTCACTACGCTCCGCCTTTCCTATTTCATTTGCATTCAAGATGGCGATGGCGACTGTAATGCAAATACGTTGAATAAAATTGAAGCAGCTCAATTACGTTAGAATCTGGAGATGGAAAAAAAATAGAACTTCTACCAAATTACAGACACCTGTGGAATATAATATATCCAAATTATACGAAAAGACACGCTAAAGAATGCTTCCTGAAATCGGCAGCACTAAACAGGGAGGGCCTGTTAGAAAGGAGGGGCTTACAGTATCATTAATGGGCAGAATTGCTAAAGTCTGGAGATGTAAAAATAATAATAGAACTGTTACCAAATTACAGACACCTGTGGCATATAAAAGATCCAAATTATACGAAAAAAACTCAACTAAATAATGCTTCTTGGAATGAACTCGGCGGTATTAGAAAGGCGGGGCCTGAAGTATCATTGCCGGGAGGAATTTCAAAATGCTTGAGATGGAAAAATAATAATTGAACTTTTAACAAATTGCAGACACCTTTAGGATATAAAAGATTCAAATTATACGAAAAACACACCAAATAAAGCTTTCTGAAATGAAATCGGCGAGATTAGAGAGAAGGGACCTGTTGAAGAGGAGGAGCCTAAAGTATGATTGACTGCCGGAATTGCCGAAGTTCTCGGCAATAAAAATTGCCCGTGTAATAACACCATCAGGATCGTTGTCTTGATAAAAATCAAAGTTGTTTCCAATACCCAAATTTTGGGTTAATAATTTTAAAATATTTAAATAAAGAGCATGATTCATTATCCCATCAATAAATTCCAAATTACCTAGTCCTGATGCTGATATGCACCCCCACACAAGGACACCTCCACCGCCATACTTTACTGTTCCAACTAAGTTCTTGGGATTTAGTTCCTCATTTTTCTTCTCCATACAATTATACGCCCATCGGAGCCCAAAATGTTAAATTTAATTTCATCTGCGCATAAGACATGATTCCAATACGTCACGGACTTATTTATCATTGATTTTGCGAAGGAAAGTCTAAGCTTTCTATTTCTCGCACTTACAAAAAATATTCTTCTAGGAGAACGCCCCATGTAGTCCAGCTGATCTGAGCACTCATCGAACAGTTTCAGATGATGTTGAAGTAGAAAATTTTTCAATAAATTCTGTAGAAATTTTTACAGCACTCAAACGTGGATTTTTCACAAATTTTCTAACTGCAAATCTCTGATCATGTGGAGTTAACTTTGCCGGACGATCTTTTCTTACCTTGTTTTCGATCCGGTTTTCTTCCTTAAAACGTTTTATCACCTACTGCACCGTAGAATGGGGTAAATTTACTAATTTAGCGTATTACGAACTGATTTACCACTACTATGTTGAAAAAAAAATTAATTTTTGAATGCTGTTCGTTGTTTCCTTTCGGCTACGAGCCATTTATAAATAATACTAAATATTACGAAGTAAGCAAGCAAAGATTAAAGCCAACTCTTTTTTAAATGTCACCACAATGCAAAAATAAAAAAAAAGCTACAGACAATAATTTTACTTATAAATTTATCCGAAAATGTTTCGGTGTACGATCACTTTTGTGACGTGTTCTTTCTCTGCCTCCTTGCATTTTCATTTTTATGAAAAGAAATCTGATGTGGGCAGCACATGACTTTCCTTATATAATGCAATGAATTTACTACTTTTACAGAAAAAAAAAAACATTATTTTTATAGTAGATATCTATATTCTTTCCAAGATATTGAATTTTCGTCAATGAGTTGTCATTTTCATAGATTTAGCGTCATTTTTATCCATTTGGCGAGTTTTTTGTTAATTTAGCAACATTTAAAAAAGTCGCCAAGTTGGCGATATTCCACCAAATTCGTCGCCAAAATCTCGCCAAGCGTTATAGACGAAGAAATAAGTTATTCGTACAGCAGATAAATGACAATTGGCGTTCAAATACAAAAGTATTACTCAAAGTATCTTTTTATGAATGGAACGAGCTAGATCCACGGGAATGACTTCACCAAATTTATCGCATGGTATTACATATGAAAAGTGAACATGTTTTTCAATAGGAAATATTTTTTTTATTTTATATGACTTATAATACTTTTGATAACTTTTGATAATTTTTTTTAAAAATGTGCAATATCTCAACGGTTCATGTTAGCGTTCTAAAATTTATGTCAATCGTTTTTTAATGAAAAATTACATAAGAAATGTCTCTTTGCTTAACCTTATTAGCGGTTTTGATTTTTTTGACGATTTTTTTCAAAATTTCATTCGAAAATTTAGGGGGGTTCTGAACATTCGATTGCGCATAAAAACAATAGACTTCCAGTGTTTACAGATTGTGATTTTTGTACCAAATTTCGTTCGAATCGGTCCATTAGTTCATCAGTTATCTTCCCCACAGACTCACTGACACACACACACACACACACACACACACACACACACATACTTTGACACACACACATACTTTTACACACACACACACACACAGACATCACTTCAAAAATGTTTGATTCGTGATCAGGAAAGCTTGAAACGTGCTATCCTGTCGAAAACTCGAATTCGAATTTTCGACCCCGTCACAATACTTTCCTTATACGTTATGTATATAAGGAAAGTAAAAATGAGTCAGTATTTAAAAAAAATGTTAGGTTTTATTCAGAACTACAAGGAGATGATATGAAAAAATATCGAACTTTATATTTGAATTCAATTCCAAGCGACAGCGCTTTTTCAACAAATTTTTAAAGTGTACGAACACTTTCGGGAGCCACTGTATATATATTTTACGAGGGAATTAAATTACATACTTTTGGGAATTTCATGGAATTTTTAAAAAAAGCAATAGGAATGCTTTTAGAATTTGCATATATTTTTAATAACGAGCACCACCGTGTATATCTGCTATTTCTATATAAATTATACAGTTATCCACCAAAATAACAGCCTAACACACTCGGTCGCTAATTATCGGCGCTTTAGCACTTCAAATGTGTGAACGTTGAGTTTCTGTCCTCATTATACTAATGCCAGCGAAAAATGGTTCCAAAGAACCATTCCAATCTTCTAATGGATCTTTGAAAATAATTCTACAATTCTTCTGGGAGCAAGATTATTTGTGGGATTCTTTATTTCCACAAGAATACACTCTGTGTTCACCTACTTTTATATTTTAAAGAAATTGAAATGTAATTCGGCATAAACCTAGCTTGTATGAGTCATTTCTTATGTTATTAGCATTCCATTGCTTTTACCTTCAGTTTAAATTGCAATTCTTAGGGAATATTGCTTTAAGGCACCCGGCTGTCATCTTTGAAGATGAAAGGCAATGCCTAGATAATTTATCTGTTTTCATTTACGAAATATAAACTGCTGGTATTTTATTGGAAATAAGAATTGATGAAATACATTTAGCTATGTGAATTGACGTCGAAATTGTTCAAATTTTTAAATTTACTTTAGTATTAAATTATTGGTGATGGCTAAAATTTGTCAAACTATTGTTATTGCTTTAAAAAGTTTACTTTGAAACACCTATTTCACAGGATTTGCTATAGATACAGGTTGATGACGGTTGATATAGTAGATTCAGCATAAAATTCCACGGAAGATAGGGAAGTTCACTAAGGAATTACACTTCTGGTTCTTTTTAAATTTCCGGTTTAAAATTCTTCATTTGACCTGATACATCTATTTTATAAGATTGGCTATAGATAGAATTAAAACATGACCAATAAGAATTCAGCATCAAATTCCAGAGGAGGTGGGGTTCATTAAGGACTTCCACTTCAGTTTAAAAAATCTTCCCCGAAACATCTATTTCCTAGGATCGTCTATAGATAGAGTTTAGATGATGACTGATACGGATTCAGCATTGAATTCTAGAAGAGTCAGAGAAAGAGAAGGGGGAGAGAAAGAGGGAGGTGGGGAGAAAAAGATTAAGGGGGAGGGGAGTCACGAAGGATTTCCAGTTTCAGTTCTGGAGATGTCATTTGCGTTTTTAGTAATTGTGCAAAAGAGAATAAAAATGCTTAATAGTTCTGTCAAAAATGACATGAAATGAAGTGAGTTTTGTCAAAAATGAAGTATACACTATATGCCAACATACGAAGGCTCCTTCATAAATTTCTTGAAACACTTAAACTAAAGTGGATATAAGTGAATATAATTCATAGGAGTGAAGTGGATATAATTCATAGGAGCAAAGTGGATAAAAGTGGATATAATTCATAGGAGTAAAGTTGATATAAGTGGATATAATTCATAGGAGTAAAGTGGTTATAATCTATAGGAGTAAAGTGGTTATAATTCATAGGCGTAAAGTTGGTATAAGCGGATATAATTAATAGGAGTAAAGGGGATATAATTCATAGGAGTAAAGTGGATATAATTCATAGGAGTAAAGTGGATATAATTCATAGGAGTTTCTTACTTGACTTTTAAATATCACAGAGTGGTGTTACTAGTAGCTTGCCTGGAAGTATTCCGAGTTTTTCAAATTTAGTTTCGGTCATTCCTTTTTAAATATATTTCTGTTTAACTGTATTTAAATATATTAAGTCGCTAAAATTTACTAATTTTATTTAAGATTAAATTATTATTATGCTTAAATAAATGAGGATGTAAGATAATTAGAGGGTCTTTAGAGCGGGGTAAAATAACTCACGAAGCGGTCTCCGGGACTTGCTGAACATCAGCAAATGAGAGGCAGAGCTCCAAAAAGAGTATTATGCCTGTGTAGCAGGTTGCGAGTTCCAGGGATCAGGGAGCGTTAGAGCGAGCCGGAGTCGGAGCCCCCTAGTTTTTCAAATAAAAAATAATATGATATGGACAGCACATGACTTTCCTTACATAATGCAATGATTTTACTTCTTACAATGTAAAATAATGATCAAGATCCATAATACAATGTTTTTAACGTTGAATTGTACCCCAACGTTTTGTGCTTCTCTGATTGACAACGTGTTGAACTAGTATCCAATTAACTTACATTTTGCCCAAATCTAACTTAATAATTCGAAAATTAGTTAACTTCTGGTAAGCAATGTATCCCATATATTAAGAGGTGTTAATTATTAATTCATTTAGTGTCATTTTTATAACTTTAGTAGTATTTTTACTAACTCAGCACGATTTTAAAAATGTCGCCAAGTTGCCAATTTATTGCCATATGAGTCTCCAAGATCGTTAAATTTATCTCCAAGTGTTCTATATTTGACGATACTTACTACTTTTCAATGTTATATAATTTAAAAAGAACATTATTTGAAATTATTTGAAAAACGTACAATATCTTGAGAACCGCTCAAGCTAGCGTTCTAAAGTTTTTTCATCCGTTTTATAATAAAAATTACATATAACATGATTATTTGTATCACATTATTGAATTTCCTGATTTTTTTTATTGCTACAAAAATTCAATCGAAAATATGGGGGTCTTCTGAACGTTCGATCGCTTTTCAAATCTGTAGGATTCTACTATTCACTGATTGTAATAATTGTACCAATTGTTTTCTGAAACGTTCCAATCGTTCGTGAGATATCGGTTTCACAGATTAACGGGCACACGCACACTAACATACACACATACTAATATGCATACGCATACATACAGACATTACCTCAAAAACGTTCGATACGATTTCAGGGATGCTTGAAACGTGCTCTTCGAAAACTCTAATTCGCATTTTTAACCTCAACACAATACTTTCTGTATACATTATACTACGTGTGTAGGAAAAGTAAGAATAAGCATCTTTTCGTCCAGGTCGGTTTTCGGGAAAAATTACTTTATCTAGGTATATTGTACCTAATATTAGTTTAAAGTTTTCATAAAATAAGTGTAAAAGGGAAGTAATTTTATGTTTTTTTTATCAGAAAAAGAGAAAAATCATTTACATTGCAGATGAATTTGTTAAAGTGAAAATATTAAAATTCTGGTCACATAAAATGAATTTTTTTCCAAGTTATGCTTCACCTAAATTTAATGTAAAATAAATAATTATGGAATAAGTTTGAAACAGATTAGTCATTATATCGTTTTGCAGTAAAACATTTTAAAATTATATGAGTAATGTGATCAGAAATATGAGTAATATGAGTAATGTGATTAGTAATGTGATAAGAAATTTAAAGAAACATATCAATTAAATTCTTGTTTTATACGCAATTCTTGACGAAGAAAAGACTATAACACACGGCATTATACTTTAGGATTAGCCGTTCTCAAGTTATTTGAGATTTTTTGCATTTTTTTTACGCCGCTATCGAAAAAATGTCCAATTACCAAATAAAAACAAAATTTGAATTAAAAATGTAAATTTAGTGTTATTTGGTGCAATTGAACTCAATCTAATAAATTATTAAAGAAATAAAGAGTATCTGAATTTGAGTCTGCAGGGAAAGTCATGCGCTGCCCACATCAGATGTTTTACTTTTCTTGCAGTAGTTTCCCTTTACCATGATATACTTACTATATGTAGAGGGAAAATACTGTGATGGAGTAAAAAATTCAACTCACGGATGTTAATAAATCTACACGTTTTGAGCAACCTTGAATATAAATTAACCATTTTGTACAATAAATTTGAATATGTAGAAATATTTTTTATTGTTTATATTATAACTGCATTGCACTGATAATTTTCTTTTCCGCAAAATTAACAGTTTAAATAAATATTACATAATTCTATAAGAGGCTTTTGCCATAGAAATACATACAAAGCAGTGAGACTTGTCTTAACACAGCGCCACCTGAATTATTGTCTCAATCGGATTTGGCGTTTTCCTAATATGAAGTGCTACCACTTTCCCTTTACCTCCATGGTTCCAAATTTACGCTTCCTGATCTGTTGCCATTGGGATGATGCAGTCTTGTAGTAAACAACCTTGGTGAGAGATATGTTTTGCAGTTCGGGGCGCGGTGTTTTTAGTAGTTATTAGTTGCCCTGATAACCGTATTCTAGTTATCCAGGCATTTAGTAAACTGATTTTGTAAAAAAAATATTAATCGAATTAAAAGAAAAATAGTATATGGCTGTGGAACGGAGTTAGTTTTTTTTAAACATGGAATGTTCCTATGTCAGCAAATATTTTCTAATTGAATTTTTTTTTATTTTTGTCAAGTTTTTGGGTGGCGGAACCCTATTGAAATTTTCAGGAAATTTCTTTGAAATTCCTCGAGGAAAAGCTCAGTGCGGTATAAATTACGCATACAACATTTTACGCGCTTTTTTTTCTTATTTAGGAAAATTTACATGAAACTATTATGTGGCGGAACACACTTTAAAAAGCGCTGCTATAGTTGAAATGATTATAGCCCTTTGAAATGCCGTTTGACATTTATCTTCCTGCATTCATCTATGAGAAAAAGAAGTCACAAATGAGACCTACTGAGATTTATTTTAATTCATTTATGTTCTTATTATAAATAGAAGTAGCGTAAAACATCTCGTATTGATCAAACTCTTTTCATGTTTGACATCGAGTGAAAGCAAGATTGTCAGAAATGGATAATTCCCTCCTAAGGACTTCATGAAGGTATTCGGAAATACGCATTAAGTGGATTAAATCATTTCTGTATGCCATTTTATCACACTTATACAAAGTTGCTATTTATTGATTTTGTTCTCCCTTTGACGCATTTGGAAGTTTCACGCATGACATGAACACACACACACACACACACACACACACACACACACACACACACACACACACACACACACACACACACACACACACTTATATTAACAAAAAAGGAAAAATCGCTTCAATATCTCCTCTTCTTACGTCCATCTACTTTGAGCCTTTGAAATTGTAAGCTTAAAGTGTCCTTAATGATTACAGAGATAGTAAAATAAATACTTTAATTCGATTTTTGAAGTATTATATATTTTACTTTTGTATAATTTCGACGATACAAAATTGCATTTTATCTCAATTTAAATTGCCTTTGCTGTCAAATATTCAGAAAAAAAAGAAGAAGAAGA
Organism: Amaurobius ferox; assembly: GCA_951213105.1. NCBI lineage: Eukaryota > Metazoa > Arthropoda > Arachnida > Araneae > Amaurobiidae > Amaurobius > Amaurobius ferox. The sequence continues at coordinate 29,662,888 of OX578144.1, forward strand.
AAGAAGAAAAAAAAGTGGGAAATTAAATATGGTCAAAGGTAATTGGTTACTTTCGTATGATATATAGGGCAGTTTCAATGTAATTTATTCAGCATAAGTTAGGAAAATCTGATGTCAGCAGCACATTCCCTACTGTATAAATTCCCTACTATATGTACCCTACTGTATACTGTATGTATTCCCTACTGTATAAATTTAATTATTTCTATCACTTTTTTATATATTAATTTCTGTTTTATTTGACAGAGTAATATAAAATGGAAACTTATTTTAACTTACCTCGGATATTTTGACCCGCGCTGTTCGTGATTTGAAATTTATAGTTTCCAGTGGCATTCTAAATGATATAATTCTTCAAAAATAACCAAATAATTAAAATATCTAATTTAATTCCCCCCAAAACATAAATTATAATTCCTGTCTTGGTATACAAAATTATCTCCTCTGAAAAATCTAAAGAATCAGATATTCTTCTTCCGATTGTTTGCAGACTAATTTAGAAAGACTTGAAAGTTTGGAAATACACGTCCAAATGTAAACGCTAAAATGGTAGTAAACGCATATATGTGCCACTTCAATCCTGTTGCAATAATCAGTCAAACCCAATAGAAAATAGATGAAGTTGAAAAATCTTTGCCTAATCCTTCTTGATCACTCAAGAAAATTAAAATGTCAGTAATTCCCGCAATTTTATATCTCAAAACCGTAACTGATTTAAAGCAATAAAAAAATCTGATGTAGGCAGCAGGACTAGAATGTCACATAATGCCCACATCAAATTTTTATATAATTCAATGAAATTACTTCTGTTACAGTGAGAAAATGACGAAATGATCCACGGTACAGTATTTTTAAGGTTGAATTATACATTTGCCGTTTTTTCGGATAACAACATGTAATATTATTTCAAAGTAAACAATTGACTTATATTTCACACAACTTCAAGTTAACAATTATTAATTTTGATAGCATCCTCAGCAAGCAATATAGTCTATGTATCAAAATATTTTAACGATTAATCCATCCATTAGGCGTAATTTTCATCAACTTTGTCGATATTCGCCAAATGTATAGTTCATCAAATGTATCGCCAAGTGTTGCACATAAACGGAGAGTGGAGAATTTTTTATATACTAGAAGATATACCCGTCATACAACGGAATTCAAAATATGCAAATGATTACCTCCCATTTGGCGTCATTTTTATAAACTTGTCAACATTTAAAACGGCCCCAAGGTGGCGGAATCCTGACAAAATTGTTGCTTAGCGTTACGGAAGGAGGATGGGATGATGGATGGACGGAGAAATGGATTGCTCTTATAATCGATTGTTGTGTTTTTTTCTAAGATATTGAATTTTCATCATTTAGTCATCATTTTCATTGATTTAGCGTCATTTTTACCAATTTGGCGGCATTTTCGTCAATGGGGCAACATTTTAAAAAAGTCGCCAACTTGGTGATATTTAGACAAGTTTGTCGCTAAAGTTTCGTCAAGCGTCATCGGCGAGAAATAGGTTATTTTTATAGTAGGTAAATTACTATTGGTGTCCAAATAAAAAACTAGTACCCGAAGTATCTTTTCTCGTGAATGGAATGTGCTAGATCGCTGAGAATAATGGTAACAAATTTATCGCGTAATATTATATATAAAAAGTGAACATATTTTACAATATTTTATTTTTTCTTTTAATTTTGAGATTTTTTGATAAATTTAGTTGAAAAATGTGTGATATTTTCAGAACGGTTTATACCAGAAGTCTAATTTTTGTGTCTATTGTTTTATAATGAAAAATCATATAAGAAAGTATTACTTAACTTTATTGAAGATTTTGATTTTTTGACGATTTTTCAAAATTTCATTCGAAAAATTAGGAATATTCTGAACATTTGATTGCGTTTAAAACAATAGAGTTCCAGTGTTCACAAATTGTAATTTTTGTACCAAATTTCGTTCGAATCTCTCCAATCGCTCGTGACTAAATTTCAACTGGGACTATTTTAAGACTACTCACCAAATTTCATTAAATTCGGTTCAGCTGTTTTCCCGCGATATTGGATCATACATACATACATACATACATACATACATACTTTTCTTTATATATATAGATAAACGGCTAATGGCTTCTAAATACAAAACTATTACCCAAAGTAAAAATATTATCCAAAGTATTCTTATATTCTTTCCAAGATATTGAATTTTTATCAATTAAGACGTAATTTTCATTGATTTAGCGTCATGTTTATCAATTTGCGATATTTTTATTAATTTAGCGACGTTTTCGTCAATTTGGCAACCAAATACGTCTTCAAGTTGGCGACATTTCGCAAAAATTCGACACCAAAGTTTTGTCAAGCATTATGGACGGCGAAATAGGTTATTCTTATAGTAGATAAAAGGCGAATGGGGTCCAAATACAAAACTATTACCCAGCGTATCTTCTGTCGTGAATGGAATGAGCTAAATCCACGAAAATGATGATAGTAAATTTATCGCATAATATTACATATGAAAAGTGAACATAATTCACAATAGTTAATGCTTTTTTTTATTTTACGTTATTTGTTGATAAATTTATTTGTAAAATGTGCTATATCTCGAAAACTGTTGATACTAGCATTCAAAAATTTGTGACGATCGTTTTCTAATGCGAAATTACATAAGAAGTGATTACTTACATATTTTATTAAAGTGTATGATTTTTTGAGGAATTTTTCAAAATTTTATTTAAAACATGTATTTATTTTTTTTTTGGGGGGGTGGGGGGAGGGTCTACAAATTCGATTGCGTTTAAAATAAATTGGCTTTCAGTATTCACAGATTGCAAATGTTGTGCCAAATTTCGTTCGAATCGCTTCATTCGTTGGTGAGATATCGTCTCCATAGACTCACTAACACACACACACACACACACATACATAATCTCAAAAACGTTTGATTCGTGTTCAAGGATGCTTAAAACGTGCTCTCCCAATTAAAATAATTAAAAAAGTGTATTATAATACAAATATAATGGGATAAGTATGTACGGCTTTTATTATTTCAAATTGTTTCATAATTTTTATTTCACATGTATTTTAATGTCGAAATGCAATTGAGAAATTTGGTAAAGCTTACCCAAATATATTTTTGATGAAACGTAATAAATACTGCCAAAGGCTTTTTTTATTTCAAGATTATTTTTTTAATTTTAATTTCCTAATTTTTATGGTCATTTTTTTCTAGATTTAAGGGTGGCTTTCAGGAAAATGATAATGAAAATTCGCGTCTTCGTAAATATGTAAAATTATAGTATATACATACACATATACATAAAAACTATTTTCTGATTTATATGAATCATATTACAGGAAATTGCCGATAAGGAGCATTCATAGCAAGTTTGCCTTTGCAGCAAACGCTCATAAGAAAGTATTAAATACTTGAACTGCAGACGTTTTTTGCTCAACGCTATAATAGTCGACTACCAAGCTTTGGCCACGGGATCGAACTCCACCTTTAGATTGATAATTTATAATTCTTGTTCAGATGGGCACGAAGTACCTTTCGTTTTCGTTTATTTCCAATTTTTTAGGTTTTTATAAAAATTATATATACTCTTTAAAACTGTACATTCTGTACTACCCATGACATGGAACCAGGCTCAACCCATTATTCAAAAAATATTATTGCCCTTTCTGTATTGGTCACGTGATTGGCAACACTATTCACAACAAGCACGAAATATCCCAATTTCATGACTGACTTTTCTTTTCAACTTATACGTGGTACACTTTATTTGTAACACAACAGAAACTTCGTTCGGTATCCACGAACACTGGGAGAATAATTTCTCTTGCGAACGCTCATAAGGCAAAATTAAATGCCTTGAGTTGGAGAAGTCTTTAGCTCAACACAATGATATCTTCCCCCAGGTTATACCCCGACACTTCCAAGAAGTTTTGATACACGTGCAGTTTGGCCTTCCGATTAGCCTGAAACGTCCAAGCTTGAAAGGCAGAACTGATGTGTGTGGTGCAACTTGCCGTCCACCTCGCTTAGACTGTGGGAACTTCCTGCCGGCCGGTCGGCCGTGTCGGAGTTGCGATCGGACTGACGCGTATTTCGTGGCTTTTTGACCAAGTCTTTAGTGCGAAAGTTTGTATCCGTTGCTCCCTATCGTCTGTGATAGTCACTGAAAAGCAGACTGAAGATGAAATAACAGTTCGATATATACGCGCGTGAGATTCAGGACAATTAGGCGCCTGTCCCAGTTTGACCTATCAGTTTTAATTAAAGGTTAAACTGCACGTATATAGCGGATCGTTACATTGCCTGCCAGTGATTTATCGGTTATTTACTGTTGAGGAACACGTTTAATAGCGAAACTGGTTCATCGATGGTGGTCAATGCATTGGGAGCGTGATTTCAATAAGAAATCGTTTATTTATATGTCAAAGAGGGAAAATATTTAGAAGAGAGGTGCACGACGTAAACTAAACATGAAAATTGAGATGCACGAACTAATACTAAGGTGCATGCTGGATCCCATGCTAACATCGAACATTGCTACAACTGAATCATCATTTCATTGTCCTCTTAAATGCAGTTTTGAATTTGTTTTCCCCGGGATATTTACAATATGCGATGTTTAATATGTTTGAAAAAAAAATCAAAAATTTAGAAAGTCGTAAACAAAACCGACACAAGTTTATTTTAATGCTTTTATGTTCTTACTAGCTGAATAACAACTAGAGGCAGCTATTGCTTTTTTCTTATTCGATATCGACCGAAATGAAGAGGATTTCAGGAATGCAAATTCTACCCAAGAGGATTTATTGGAGGTTACACAAATAAACATTTAGTTTATTGAAATATTTTTATACTTCTTGTTTCTTTCCCCATTTATGTAAAGTTACTAGGTATTGAATTTTTCTTGTTACAGTTACAGAAAAATTTACGAGTCGTATGAATCGATGAAGTCCTAGAAACTTTTTAAAGCATACACATTGTTAACATTACTTGATTACTGATAACATTACATTGAAATATCATATTTTATTTCACTTGAAGATTACGATCAATCGGTAAATTACATGGAATATGAATTTTCTGATTAACTGAAAAAACATGTCTTCACTTTTATATGCAATGCCTTTATTTCTTTCACAGCCAAAAAATGGTGTACAAGATTTGTGGAACAATGATTTTGGCAGTGAATTAAAACCATATAATTTGAAATCTGTCATTCTGGGCAACTAAGAAGTCCATAAAGCGTGCGAGTCCAAACATGCATACTCGCGTGCAAAATCCTCATCAGAGTGCAATTGACCGTTAATTCATATCCCGCGGAAAAAATGATCATTGGCGAATTCTGTCATAAATAGAACGAACTTGATCCACAAGAATGATGCTCGTAGATTTATTGCATCATATTGCATATTGAAAGTGATTCCTATTGGATGATACTTACTACATTTTAATTTTATGTAATTTTTTATAGTTGTTTTAAAAACCTATTATACCTCTAGTACGGTTCATGAGACCGCTCTAAAGTTTGATCCATTTATTTTCTAAAGTAAAACTATGTCTCAAATGATTAATTATTTATCATTCTCGAAAGTCCTGATTTTTCAATTATTTAAAAATTTATTCGAGAATTGGAGACATTCGATTGCGTTTAAAATTAACAGGCTTCCAGTATTCACTGATTGCAATAATCGTACTAAATTATTTTAGTGAGATATCGCGCTCACAGACTCACGTTCTAAGACACACACGCACAAACATATTTGCATATATGCTAGTATACATACACACATACCAACATACATGCACAGATACATATTGTGGTGCACAAAACAATAATTAAAGCTGGGTTTTAAATATATTAATTTAGTAAGATTACTGACATGGCCGTAAATTGATCGTATTCGTGGAACTCATTATTATTGTTGTACATTGCTTTGTTTGCCGCTATTAACCCTCCAATTATTTATCTTTAGTTTTCTTTTAGTTCTGTAAAAGAATATTATATTAATATAATACTAAATTGATTGCATCATTTTAACTTTAACAATAAATCATTTATTAACAACATAAAGTACTTAATTATTTAATAACAACAATTCTTCTTCTTATTAATTATTTCGGCGGAAAGAGACCATGTGAAACCAGTATTAAAATGCTTAAAATGTCTGTAAATATTTGAGGTTTGAGGAACACATACCTTCAAGGCTGTCTTGGCTTGGCCACCAGCACGTATTTCGCCGATCATATTACTTGAATCAACTCGCAGTGTATTTCTTTTACATTCGCCGATCATATTGTACTGCTCGCTTGAACGCTCGTACTTATTTCATTCTCTTAGTCTGTTTTCTCTACATATCTAATCACACTCGTAGTCGACACATCTTTCTAAGTTTCGTGCTCCTTAATTTCGAGCTGAAAATCTGTTAGTCTCGTCGTCGTGTTAGTCATAATGTCGAACTGTTACAATCTGTTAACTCCATTCTCACCAAGTCGCTGTTCTTATCATATGTTATGGTATTTTTTGCCTCAGGACTGTCACTCCCCCTTTGCTCTCATTTGCGGCATTCAGGGTGACGCTACAAGCACCTTCTCCATTGGTCAGCCTTTTATCCGATGTCGTTACTTCACATTTTCCCAAAATTCCTCCGACCCCCTTCTGTCTTGACACCCTTCAATTTATGGTTTTATCTGACCTTTGGGTTCACGTGACGCAAACACTGGCGTCATTGAGACTGGGGGTATTGTTTGCCTTTTCAGACACAATAAATAATGTACATAAAACTGTCTCACCATAACAGTGTGTGATCTATTTCTGGTCTCACACATATATCACTTCAAAAACGTTCGATGTGAGTTCTATGATGCCTAAAACGTGCTCTACTGTCGAATACTGGGATTCGAATTTTCGACCACGTCACCATTCTTTGCCCATACATTATACTATGTTTGCACGAGAAGTAATCAATGATTCGTTCGGATTACCTTTCGTAAGTTTTTTTCAGTGAAAAGAATTTGAAGCAATCTAAAATATTTTTATTCTTTCAACGCACAGCGATTTGCGCGCCATTTCCGACTCATAAAATTTTGTGGGATTCCTTTCTTTTCAAAAACTTTCCAAGATTGTCACTTTTAAGTCCACAAAATCTTTTGTATTCTCCGCCCAATACGAAATGTTGAATTAACGTACCCGAACATATATTATTTATAAGTGTTTATACTATGTAGCTAAAAGTTTAATTAATACGCGGCATGCAACTATATATTAAATTAACATAGAAGCGATCAATATAATCTATATCATATTGATATATCATATTATTACGAACGTGTAAAATGCTCTCATTCAACTCACTTTTCAAAACCAGACAGAGAAAACACCCGTATAGACAACCTTTTTTATAACGTGAATCTAGGGCTTCCAGATGCTGAATGTTGGAAGAAAGTTGCCAATTTAAAACATTTGGCGTTTTTTCGAAGGTTCGAAAAACATTTCAAAATAACCATTATTTTACGAGATATGAGAGATATCCAGAAGTTTCTATAGAGAGTCTATAAGAGAAGTCATCGCTCACTTGGAAAGGAGTTAACGATATGCGAGCTACATTAAACTGTGATTTATGTCAATGTTTTGAGAATAGTATAAGTTATTTTGTGAAATGAGTGGGGCATTTAAGGGTTGTTTTACTGTATATTATTCCTTTTTACACTGTGCTTGTGAATAAACGTGTTAGTTATCCAGAAATTGGACTCATTCTTGTATGACTTACTGACTGACTAAAGGATAAATTAAACAGTCAAACTAAAGGTTAAAACTTGAAATTTTTTCATACACGTAGGACTTGACATAAGAAAAATAAAATCGAAAATCTTGGATTTTTGTGCACTTGAATTCTCTCAGCTATAATCCGAGAACGGCTAGACGCACTAAATTCGTTTTTATACCATATCCTGCGCAGAAAAAAATATCCACAAAATAAAAACATTGATAGAATACCACTGATATAAAGGGACAAATTTTATTACAAATACTAGAAATATAATTCACAAAATATTTTGGAGTGCTTCACCACTGATATTGTTGCCAGCATCAATTATTTTTTGTTTAAGGTCAATTGCGTTTAGTGGGCGAGTATTATAAACTAGTGTTCGAAGACGACCCCATAAGTAAAAATCGAGAGGGGTTAAATCAGGGGATTTGGGGGGCCATTATGTGGCTCATTTCTAACCAATCCACTGTTTATCAAAGTTTTCTTTGAGCCAGTTTGTCACAATTATAGCCTGGTGTGCAGGTGTGCCATTTTGTTGATAATACATGTTTTTTAGAAGCAATAATGTTGTCGTCTCCATAAAATCCGTTACAGTATCGTTTAAAATAAGCTGCATGTATTTTTCAGCTGTAAGAGTCCCTTCATAAAACACAGGACCAATCAGTTTTCTAATCCAAATTCCGTACCATACAGACACAGAAAACTTTTTCTGGTGGTATTTCACGGACAAAAAATGGTTTCGTATTATCTCAGTAATGATCGTTGTGAGTATTGATTACTCCATCTTCCGTAAACAAACATTCATCAGTCCACAGAATGTTCTTAACAGAGTTCGAATTGATGTCTTGTTGGATTAACAGCCAGTTGCAAAATGCTACACGCCGGACAAAATCGGAGGGACGAAGTGCTTGAAGCCCATGAATACGAAATGGCTGCCAATGGTATTTTCCAAGTGTTCTAGCAATTGACATCCTAGGTAGTTTATCTTGCTTTTCGAATGCTTGTTCGTGGGTTGAAAGAAAAATATGATGATGTCAGTTTCTTGGTCCTCCGTGTACAAACGATTTCTTCCAGAGCCAGGTCTTGGATGAATTGAACCGGTAGTTCTTAATCTCCTCATTATACGATAAACAAATGTACGTGGAATTTCAGGCAAGTTTGGATATCGCCGTCTAAAATCCCATAAAGTTTCTGCTGTATTTTTATTACACAGAGCATAAATCATTGTTAATTCGAAAAGCTCATTATTTGTTAAAAAAACCCATAATGCACAACCAGTTACGTGTTCTTAATTCGTCAATTCAGAAGTAAACATGCTGACGATTCCTTGAATGATTTCTAATCTTCTTTATTTTGGTATAATATTAAAAAAAGTTTAGTTGTATTGAATAGAAATAATACTGGGAATAAATACGTAAATTAAAAAATAAATCGTCTGCATTTCATTCTTCAGTTTTTTTTAATTATTTTACTACAAATATTTGAAAAGGCTAAATTAGAGTTAAAAGAAAGAAAAAATCATCTGTGAGTCCTATTCTTCGTTTTAAAATGTTCGTTATGTCAAATTTCAAAATCAAATACATACTTGCATTTGTTTACTTATTTATTTTAATTGTTTCAAATAAAAAAATCTGATGTGGGCAACACATGACTTTCCTTATATAATGTAATTAATTTACTACTTTTACAGTTAAAAAAAGTAGGTTTTTCTTATAGTAGATACTAATATTCTTTCCAAGATATTAAATTTTCGACAATTAGTCGTCATTTTTATCCATTTGGCGAGATTTTCGTTAATTTGGCAACATTTCAAAAAGTCGCCAAGTTGGCGACATTCCGCCAAATTCGTCGCCAAAATCTCTCCAAGCGTTATGCACTAAGAAATAAGTTATTCTTACAGCAGATAAATGACTATTGGCGTTCAAACACAAAAGTATTACTAAAAGTATATTTTTTCATGAATGGAATGAGCTAGTTCCACGAGAATGATGTAACCCAATTTATCGCATGGTATTACATATGAAAAGTGAACATGTTTCTCAATAGGAATTTTTTTTTATATGACTTTTTGATAATTTTTTTAAAAAAATGAACAATATCTCGAGAACGGTTCATGTTAGCGTTCTAAAATTTATGTCAATCGTTTTCTAATGAAAAATTACATAAGAAATGTCTATTTGCGTAACTTGATTAGTGGTTTTGATTTTTTGACGATTTTTTCAAAATTTCATTCGAAAATTTAGGGGGGTTCTTAACATTCGATTGCATATAAAAGCAATAGGCTTCCAGTGTTTACGGATTGTGATTTTTGTACCAAATTTGGTTCGAATCGGTCCATTCGTTCGTCAGTTATCGTCTCCACAGACTCACTGACACACACACACACACACACTTTCACACACACACACACACACACACACACACACACACACACACACACACACACACACACACACACACACACACACACACACACACACACACACATACATACACACACACAGACATCACTTCAAAAATGTTTGATTCGTGATCAGGGATGCTTGAAACGTGCTCTCCCGTCGAAAACTCGAATTCGAATTTTCGACCCCGTCACAATACTTTCCTTATACATTATGTATATAAGGAAAGTAAAAATGGCATGTCTCAATGTGAAAAGTACTGATTGCATCGTGAGCCTACGCGGAATTCGCAAAAATGTCTCCTACTACGCCGTTGGGTACCCTATGTATTATCATCCAGTTTTATCTTTTTTGTTATATGTCACAACTTCACATTTCTAATTTGATATAGGGTCCCCATTCACAATGTTCAATTCTCAATTAAATATAACTCGCTCAATTTTATAGATACAGATATGCGATTTTTTTAATGACCTTGTTGCATTAAAAATAAAAATTTTCTGATTGATTCAATTTGTCTAAGAGGGTCGTATAAAAATGTAAAAAGTGTAACTTTTTGAAAATTAATGAGAGGAATATTTCATTAACGTAGTCTTATTACCTACCTTACTTTCAATATTTTTGCGATTTACATTGCTCACCTATCTCCAACAGGTAAAGAATTAAAGCGAGTTTCAATCTTATTGGGACACCCTGTATAAACATATAAAAATTTTCGGGTCTTCTAAAATCTATGTATTTCATGGTAAAAAATACTTTAAGAAGATTAACTATTGATATTCGTATATAAAAAGTATTAATAAACTTTTTTTTAAATTTCTGTATTTAATTACGCGCAAGATAATCTATTTTGGCGTGATTCCATTTAAGCAGTTATTGTATTTAAACAAAAAATTCTTATCAGTATTCAGTTCTTGAGCCATGGAATTTTCTATATTACTTTCCTTATATACATAATGTATAAGGAAAGTATTGTGACGGGGTCGAAAATTCGAAAATTTTCGACGGGAGAGCACGTTTCAAGCATCCCTGATCACGAATCAAACATTTTTGAAGTGATGTGTGTGTGTGTGTGTGTGTCAGTGAGTCTGTGGAGACGATAACTGACGAACGAATGGAGCGATTCGAACCAAATTTGGTACAAAAATCACAATCCGTAAACACTGGAAGCTTATTGTTTTTAAATGCAATCGAATGTTCAGAACCCCCCTAAATTTTCGAATAAAATTTTGAAAAAATCGTCAAAAAATCAAAACCACTAGTAAAGTTACGCAAATAGACATTTCTTATGTAATTTTTCATTAGAAAACGATTGACATAAATTTTAGAACGCTAACATGAACCGTTCCCGAGATATTGCACATTTTTCAAAAAAATTATTAAAAAGTCATATAAAATGAAAAAAAAAAAATATTTCCTATTGAGAAACATGTTCACTTTTCATATGTAATACCATGCGATAAATTGGGTGACATCATTCTCGTAGATCTAGCTCTTTCCATTCATGAAAAAAGATACTTTGAGTAATACTTTTGTATTTGAACGCCAATAGTCATTTTTCTGTTGTAAGAACAACTTATTTCTTCGTCCATAACGCTTGGCGAAATTTTGGCGGCAAATTTGGCGGAATGTCGCCAACTTGGCGACTTTCCGCCAAATGTTGCCAAATTAACGAAAATCTCGCCAAATGGATAAAAATGACGCTAAATCAATGACAATGACGACTATTTGTCGAAAATTCAATACCTTGGAAAGAATATTAGTATCTACTATAAGAAAAACCTATTTTTTTACTGTAAAATCGGTAAATTCATTACATTATATAAGGAAAGTCATGTGTTGCCCACATCAGATTTTTTCCATTTATAATGATCTTGTTAAACTCAGTGGATTGCACGACTAAGGTAATTTTCTTAGGAGGGTGGTCAACCTAATGAAGTGGGTTATATAGCATCTTTGATTAAAGACTAATCATTTATGAATTTGATACAATCGGACTTTCTAAGCTGCACCATTCTCCGTCTGCCATTGATCATACAGTTTTATTGTATGAGAAAGTGAGTTTGGTACATGAGAAAGAAATACCAAACAGTGTGTAGCTAATTCGACACCTATTGAAGGTGCACTGCTTTTTAATATGCAAAATTGTTATAGAGAACTTTCATAGATAGTAGATGCTTGAAAAGACCGTCATTTGTAAAGATGATTAAGTTGTAGATACTTATCTGATAGACGTAGAATATAGTATTATGAATATAGCTAGCTCAATGGTGTTTCGAGAAGATTTTGAGATTTTGATGGTAGATTCTACAGAACTGGATTGGTTGATATAAGAAGAGAATATTGCTGTTCATAGAAGAGATATGAATTTCTCTTAAATAGTACTGCAGTTCGTACAGCTGCTAAAGTGAAATTAAAATAAATTCGTTTAAAGTAGCATGAATCACAATACTAATAGTATCGACCGTTTTCCAAGGCAAAACATTCCTGTTCTGAATCGTTGGGGGGTGTTTGTCACATTCCTTACGAATGAGGTTTTTGCTATGTTGGTCAAACAAAAAGTGCTTTTAAATTGCCTATTATGGAGCACATTATCCATGTTTCTAAACAAGAGGTTTCTAAATCTTCAATTGTTGAACATTCTTAGACCTCTAATCATGTTTTTAATTTTTTCCGAAGCCTTTAATCATGATTTTAATTTTTCGGAAACTAAGATCATTTTGAGCCATAATTCCATTTTTGAGTTGGACATTCTTGAAAATTTTTCGATTGTTTTTCTGTAAAATTCCCTCATTAATGATAATTATCTTTTCCTCTCTTCTGCTTGGAAATCTCTGGTGGTTAAATTTTTCGATTTCGTTTTGCTTTCTACTTTTTTTTATTTCGGTATATTCGGTATCCTTTTACTGTTATTCTTTTACCGGTTTCAGTTCTACTTATTTTTCGTAATTGTTTACAATCTGTTATTCTTACTGCAGATTTGATCGACTCGTATAGCTTCCGAAACGGTACATTGCCATTTTTTAACCCAATTGGGTTTTTATGAACTTAACCAGGGATTTGAATCCGTTGTCGGACGTTCACTTCCCCTTTGAAAATTCACCGTTCATTTATTGTGTCCCACCTCTTGTTTCTTCATCCTGGTTTTTAAACTTTTTTGCCTTCTATCGCAGTTGGCACCACGCCTTCCTTGTTTCAGTCACGTTTACTGTTCTTGCATCAGTAGCCGAACTTGCTCTCACGAGAGAAGGTTACGCTTCTTGTGTGTCCTGACGAAGGAGGTTGTATTTTGCCTTCGAAACCGGTTGATGGTATTATTATCATGTTGTATGCTGATTTTAACAAAGTTATGTCAGTTTTGGTACTACGTTTCCTCATCCAGAACGGTAGAAGTTAGACTGAGTGATGATTAGAAGCTTCGAAGTTTTCTTAACTAGTCCATTTTGGTGGAAAAGAACTAGTTTATAAAATACTGTGAAATGTAGTATTATTTTAATGATACGATTGTTTTTCAGAAGAAAAGGTATTTCAGATAAAGGTACAGTTCTTGCGAAAATTATTTCCTTTGTGAAACGTGGAGCACGTATATTAGTTATTGTATAACAGAGTATAGCAGCTATTGTATAGCAGAGTATAGCAGCTATTGTATAGGAGAGTATAGCAGCTATTGTATAGCACAGTATAGCAGCTATTGTATAGCAGAGTATAGCAGCTATTGTATAGCACAGTATAGAAGCTATTGTATACCAGAGTATAGCAGCTATTGTATAGCAAAAGACTTAGCTATTGTTTTTTCACCTGAAATGAATCAGGAATCAGGAAGCATTATTTAATTTCTTTGAATAATCTTCAATTAATAAAATCGGAAAGCTCTTTCTCGCTCACAATCTCATTTCTCACACTCACATCCGCAGTAACACTTTGCTTCATCAAAGGCTATAAACGTTGGGGCCACGAGTTCAAGATTGACTTCCCGATAGAAAGTGAGTGCCACCGGACAAAGCTGGATTTTTTCTACTTCAAGAGAAGTCTTGTATGCGCAATTCTTTTCAATTGACTAATCGATCTCGCCTCAACGTTCGTCCCACTTTGTGAAACCTAGTATAAGACAGAGCGATTTATCAGCCAACTATTAATAAGGGTTATTACTAAACACCTAAAACAGTTTTTTTCCATCTCAATAGTAAAGAGAAAGCTATATTTGTGATTATTTTAGACATTTTCTTGCTCGCCAGTACTGTAACAGGAAAATCGCTTTTTCTAATTGTTATTCTGTAAATATGTTAAAGAACATGTCTTTGATAAGCTTAAATATACGAGTAATTTATTATTGGCCTTGGAATGTAATAAAATTTAGTTAAACAAACTCCAATTCTGGAGCTATTATCAAACTGCAAAACTTTTCCAACAGTTACTGTACAACATAATTTATAGAGTTACATTTTAAGTCCGATAATCTAATTAACAGTCTAGTACCACTGGGAACCACAAGTGCAACAGCATAAAACTGTCTCCCATTATGGAGCTGAGCATGAAGTTGAAGGTATTTTCCTCTATTTATGTGTAAACAGTTCTCTCAAATTTCTCTTGGAAGAATTTTTGGAAGAAACCTTAAGTGCTATAAAGCGAATTGAGTTGTTAATTTGGACAAAACTTTTGTTTTGATATTTATCTATGTATTTTCTTATTCATTTGGCTAATTTTATTTTCCAATATAACAAATTTGATGGCTATTTTATAGTTGAATAATTTTACTTTATACTCTGATAATTATTGTATGTATAAAAATGGAATGTTTTTTTCTTTTAACATATATTATTTAAAACAAAATCGCTCCTGTCCAATGGAGCGGAAATTGTTTTTCTTCAATAACATATTTCTATGTGGATTTCTTTAGACAGTTTCAAATCAGTTCAAAGTAGTGACATATCGAAAACCTTTTCAAAGTACTTCATAATATTAAAATATCAAAATTATATCTTCTATAGTTCAATAGCTAAGAACTTGGTCCGAAATCCAATTATATGTCTTTATAGAACTTTTAAAGAGTTTTAAATTACTTGCCTGTAATTCATATTAGCTAGGGCTTTTAGTTTTTGAGATATAAGCATTAAAATCTTGAAAAACGGAATATTTTTTTAAATCTTCTTCAAATTGACAAGAAGAATGACTCGAAAACTATAAGAGCTTTATAAAAAAATCATTAATCTAGAAATTGGTTTTTACTAAACATGTTTGTTATTTACTGTTTATATCATCTTCTACAGTTTCGAAGATATTTCGAGTGGAATTTAACAAAGTGAAGCAAAAACTCGCTCGGACAAAAACGTGTTACATTTTACGAAGTAAAAAATAAAAATGTGCACCAAGGCTGCTTATACCAATTTAAACTACCCATATCTTTGACTTCTCGGCGGAGGATTACATGGCGCTATCTGTTCAGCATTATAACAAAGGTATATCGCCAAAGCTAGTTCTGAATAAGAGAAAAGCGAATCTGCAAGTTGGAAAATTTTGTAACATTTAAAATACAATAATTTTTATTTTCTATGAATCAACACTTTTCAAAAATGTTCTTTCACAATCGGGACCCGATTTTTCCTAACTGGGGCCCGGGACAGACATTCCTTTGCCCCCTCCACCTCGCGATATATATGAAATAAACAGAAATATTTTTTCAAAAACATAATTGCTTACTAGAGAAAGGTATAAAAAATAAAGCTGTTACATATTTTATTAGAATTTAAATTATTGACGACAGCTTTTTCATTATATCCAAGAAGCCAACATAGCCGAAAATTTGAATTAGTACAGTCTTATATTTTCCTGAAATAAATCTTTTCTGATGAGCAAACTTATTCAGATGTTATATTTTTTTGCAGGAAACAGGTATTAATTTTTCAATGTTGTAATTGTTTAATTTAAGGCCCCCTCTACCCCACATGCCCCTGCTTTAGTTAGGCCATGTCCACGATATACTACTCCATACAATCATCTATTAAATGGTGGCTGCTTATTAGAATAATCGTCTTACGACACCAATTGTCATATTTATGGGACATTCACGTTTGCATCACCAGCATCGATAGAATCTTGCAAAAAAAATGTGAGATATTATATTTTTGATACATTTCCTGTGAAAAAAAACTTGATATGAACAGCTTTGGCTTTTCCTGCAGAATGCAACTGTTTAATTTTTTTGTTCGGCAAAATAATGATGTATAAGATCTATGGTACTATGTTTTCAGCTTTGAATTGTACATTAACATTGGGCGCTTTTCTGAATAACAGCATGCGAAATTATTTTTTATTTATTTTTTATTCAATTTACGGGGCAACTACAGATGAAATCCAGTTACAGTAGCCACACAAACATAAAAAGAACAGAACATAAAATACAAGAATACTAACAAGGGAACCTCGACTTTTGTTCCGGCTAGTTTCAGCTGGAATTGGGTGGAAACGGTAGGTACCAGCGAAAAACTGATGTCTCTGAAATATCTCTTGAATTGAGCGAATTATATACAGAAATTATATACATTATTAGCATAATGACTTCCATTAATTAGTTTTGTACCAGTCGTAAATGTACATTCAAATGTGTTCAGAGTAGTAAAAAGAGAAGAAATTTTTCCTATGCTAATCCATGTAAACTTCGGGATTTTTTTCTACAAATTTCTACACTCAATTCAAGAGATATTTCAGGGACATCAGTTTCTCGCTAGTATTTACCGTTGCCACCCAATTCCAGCTGAAACTAGCTGAAAGAAAAGATGAGGTTCCCTTGTAAGTAGTATACATCTCAAGCGCATTCAAACAGGCTTTTTTAAAACAGGTAGAAGTCAAATTAAAAATATCAATACAATAGGTATTATAGAGATCAACAAATTTATAGATAGAACAGCTCTTAATGTAATTGTGCTTAACAGTAGTATTGTGAAATAAAGCTCTTTTTCTAGTATTACTAACAGGTATATGGAATTCCAGGCAAGAAATTAAAATGGAGCAATAAATAGTATTATTTAAAACTTTATAATAAAAGAAGAGGCAGGACCATTTTCTTCTTCTTTTTAAGAGATATTAAATTATATTTTTGTCTGAGTTCACTAGTGTGCATATCATAAGGCCAGACATTTTGTAATTCATAATACGTAAAAGTTCATTTTGCACGACTTCTATTAGTTGAGAATGCAGATTGTAAACAGGATCCCAGATCATTGCACAATACTCCAAAATTGGTCTAACAAGTGCATTATAAATACAAATAATAGTATCAAACCTGGCAAAAACGCAAATTCGTATCAAGGTGAAAATAAGTCTTTGGTAAGCTCTTTTAATAGTATTATCGATATGGCTCTGAAAGTTAAATGCATCATCAAAACTGACGAATTGTGTACCAATTTTTTAGGTTTAAGTTCAGATTATATTTTGTATTTATTTATGCAAATTTGCTACGCATATGGTCTATATATAAATGATCCAAGTTTGCTTACCCTGTAGCCACTGATGAAGGTGTACTAACGCCCGAAAGCTCTCTGGCCTTGTTTTTAAAACTTTGTACTTCTTTAGGATGCTTTTATTAAAGGACCTTCTGTCCCACGATGTTGTGTCCTTAATTTATTTGGATGGAAGGAACTTACAAAAAATCTTCTTATCCTGGGGTATTTTATGACCCAGATACCAGTACACTCACACAATTCCTCAACTGGAGCCGCCAGCCTTTTCAACAGGGTTTTACCATTTCCAACTAGAATGCTTCCCATAGCTGGTCTATTTTGCCGAAGGAATTTCTCGTTTTGCATTATAGAACCTTCAATCTCCCTTTTATAAAAAATCTGATGTGGGCAACACATGACTTTCCTTATATAATGTAATGAATTTACTACTTTTACAGTAAAAAAATAGGTTTTCTTATAGTAGATACTAATATTCTTTCCAAGACATTGAATTTTCGACAATTAGTCGTCATTTTCATTGATTTAGCGTCATTTTTATCCATTTGGCGAGATTTTCGTTAATTTGGCTACATTTCAAAAACTCGCCAAGTTGGCGACATTCCGCCAAATTCATCGCCAAAATCTCGCCAAGCGTTATGCACTAAGAAATAAGTTATTCTTACAGCAGATAAATGACTATTGGCGTCCAAATACAAAAGTGTTACTCAGAGTATCTTTTTTCATGAATGGAACGAGCTAGATCCACGAGAATGATGTCACCCACTTTATCGCATGGTATTACATATGAAAAGTGAACATGTTTATCAATAGGAAATTTTTTTTATTTTATATGACTTTTTGATATTTTTTTTGAAAAATGTACAATATCTCAAAAACGGCTAGTGTTAGCGTTCTAAAATTTATGTCAATCGTTTTCTAATGAAAAATTACATAAGAAATGTCTACTTGCGTAACTTTATTAGTGGTTTCGATTTTTTGACGATTTTTTCAAAATTTTATTCTAAAATTTAGGGGGGTTCTGAACATTCGATTGCGTATAAAAGCAATAGGCTTCCAGTGTTTACGGATTGTGATTTTTGTACCAAATTTGGTTCAAATCGGTCCATTCGTTCGTCAGTTATCGTCTCCACAGACACACTGACACACACACACATACTTTCACACACACACACACAGACACAGACATCACTTCAAAAATGTTTGATTCGTGATCAGGGATGCTTGAAACGTGCTCTCCCGTCGAAAACTCGAATTCGAATTTTCGACCCCGTCACGATACTTTTCTTATACATTATGTATATAAGGAAAGTAAAAATTATTATTTCGAAGTATTCAATAAAATTACATTTCGCGCAATTTTAACTTGGTAATTAGAAATATTGGGAGTATTCGCGAAGCATTAGTCTCTCTATATAAAACGATTTTAATTATTACAAATCGATATTTTATTACATAAAACTGATTTTATTAAATAAAAGCCCCTACATGTACATGTTTCATTTCATTGAAGTTTATATGACTAAAAAAATCATCCGTTTGGAATCGCACGCTGCAGAACTATGAATCGGGAATTATGCAAGATTTACTGTTTTGGACTTAACTTTTGGAGGACAGGTATTTCCTCTAATAACTGTAAATGAGGTCATTATTTTTGTATTGGGGCCCGGAAATTGCTATGGCGGCCCTATAAGAAAGTAAACAGATTGAAAATCAGGACAAGAATGTTTAATTATCGAAAATAAGCATTATTTAAAATATATCTATACGTTTTTATTAACACATTACAACAAAGTTGAAAAGTGTTTATGACTTTGTTCATTCTGTCTGTCTGTCTGTCCGTTAGCACGATAACTGCCGTAAAAATGACTTAATCAAAATGAAATTTTAGTATGTTGTTCAGACGGTCTGTAGGACCTATGGGAATATAAATGAATAATATCCTCCAATTAGTTTTGGATTGAACCCGGGTTGAAAAAATGGAATACATTGAGCCCTATGGGACCTAATTTTTCAAACATTTTTTAAGCGGATTTAAAATCCACAAATTGCTTCGAAAATTTTAGGTAATATTGAAATTGTTCCATAAAATATATAAAAAAAAAATCAGCGAAATATATTCAGTAGTTTTTTAAATAAAAATTAAAATAATAATAAAACCTCTTATATGAAGCGATCACGTGACCACAATATGAAAAGATCACATGACCCACTTCAAAATGATATATGGCATCCATCTTCTCTCAAAATCATGATTTTTAAAGTTCTTTTTAATTCATATTGAGTGTTGCATCCGTCCTAAAACCACTTTATTTTTGCTTAAATTCTGTGCATCTACATACTGAAACAACGCAATTACAATATATTTGAGTTTAAATGCTCATCCAAATTTGATTATTTCTACAACGAAGCCTATTTTTCACCTATGTAAAATGTAAACAGCAAAATATGTAGGATGAGTTGTATTAGAATTACTGTATTTCTTTAACACAAAATTATTCGGCTCATGGGGTCTGCATAGCTGATATGAATGAAATATTCATTGATTTTACAAAGAGAAGGACGATTTTTTTCAATGAAGTTTTAAGCATAGAGTTTAATTACTTGTAGCTCCATGGTCTTAATTTTTAAATAAAATAAATTATTATAGTATTATGAGATGAATTAAATGAATGGGAAATTGTTAATGAATGAAATGCTGCTTTTATAGAGAGAGCCAGGCGTGTTATTTTTTCTATGGCGTCATTTGAATGAATTTCAGTTGTTTTCGATGAAGTTTTCAAATATAATAAATTATCGTAGTATTATGATAATTGTAAAATTATTACCAAGGAATGTATCGCGTTTGAGATGTTTAAACCAGGCAATTTATATTTCAATGCCGTCATTTGAATGAAGTTCATTTTTTCGATGAAGGTTTAAGTTTTCAAATATAATAAATTAATGTAGTATTGTGATAAGTTTTAAAATATTACCGAGGAATGTATTGCATTTTAGAGATGTTTAAATAAAATTGCATTGAAGTTGGAAAGTGTTTAATAATCAATGCCTTAAGCATGATTGATCGTTCTTGTTATCTCTTAAAATAAGTATGAATTATTTAAATCATATATTCAAACTTAGCCACCTTTATCTATGGGTGGTTATGATTCAAGGCTCTATCTGGGCTTTTTGAAGCAATTTTTAAGCATATTCATACATTTTAAATATATTCATTTTTAAACATAACATGATATACAAGGAAGCTTTAAAGGCATTAATGCATCGAAATCGGGGAATCAATATTTCTTCTTTTTCTTTGACCCGACTTGCCAGAAAGTGTAAAGTATCTGTGTGGACGGCCGGGAAGTGCCACTCAATTTAGGCTTGAACCTAGTGGAGGCGGCATCCACAGGGACCGTACTCTCCTTCCCCTACCACCAACCTCTCGGAAGGACTTACGGAACCGCTTATTTGATGGGCACACATTCCGTTTGAACACGGGGATAGTTTTGTGGGGGAATCTATATTTCACCCCTCCCTTTGCAGATACTATATTGCATGAAAAGAAAAAAAAATTGAAAAACTCTCAAGAAAAATCTCTCCGCCACTTTCTACTTTTATAGAATTTTTAATATATATGTGAAAACTTAAGTGCTCCTTAACTGCTGTAGGAGTTATTTAATCCGGAGAAAGAAACCAGTCTGGGTTTGTTAAACTTTGATTATACCGACTTTCAGGCGGTTTAAAGAAACTCATTATAAACCTGATATTCACCTGTTTAAAGTCACTGGGAACCCTTATGAACTTTAACATATCTGCACAGACTGATTAGAATACAAGCACTTTCTTTTTGAATGTAATATAAATGGTAATACAGGAATTAACATTGTACCGACATCGTGAAAGGAAATAGTTGAACTCCATGCACGGAATCAGCGCTTTGAACTCTTTTACCGCAGAAGTTACGAACGGTATGTTTCGCATTTAAAATTACTTTGCATTGAAATCATGGTTTTGACACAAATGTTGTTATCAAGAAGCTTTTTGATATATACAGGGCGGTTAGCATTAATGTATCTCCATTCAAAGCACTGCAGGGAAAAAATCAGTGGTCATAAGAACGCCAAATCTGTGTGGTATGCATTTCAGAATATAAACGAATAACGCAAAAAAAAGTTCAAAAAATGGCCGATAGGGGAAAATATGGCACCTCGAACAGTAGTAAAAACATAATTCAATGAAACGGTTTGGCAGTCGTGATGCATATTAATTACGAATTGTAAATAGTATAAGCGGCCATCAACTGTCATAAACTTTGAATATGAAATTTAGGTAAGCATTTTGCAAATGTTCCATGCGGCATCAACAAAGGATGATGTCGCTTTATACAACTTGTTTAAACACAATTTGCTATAAAAATACGCTCAAAGCTTTGTGGGAATATTCCACGATCGCTATGGGATTCTCATTGCCTGACCATGTTTTATTATTAAAGTTGTTTTACAAGAATGACGAAAACGCTGCTGGCACTCTTCGGAAGTACAGACGTTTGAAATCGATGCGTACAGGTCCTCTGACAGAATGCGGCGCCTGGGGAATGGTTCAACGCTTCGAGGAGACGGGAAGCTTCTCAGTTCGACCAGGACGAGGTCGAAAACCTGTGACAACCAAGTGGCTGAAGAGTTTGCAACGGTTGTTGTTGATCAGACTATTCACAATGAGGCAAGAATCAGTAATGCTAGAGCTGTATCAAATAGCAAGACAATTGGATTTGCCCTACGCAACAGTACAGAAGTGTTTTCGAAAAACTTTAGAAAGTTATTCGTATAAGATCCAGCGTCACCAAGTTTTACAAGGTTCTGATGCAGATATCCGTGAAACGTTTGCTTTGGTATTCCTTGCAGACATGCAGGTAGACGTCAACTAGCCCTGGAACATCTTGTGGAATGATGGGGAACATGTTTCTCTGTGTGGAGCCGTAAACACCCAAAACAGCCGCATCTGGGCAATGGAAAATCCCGTCAGTTTTAACGGATCCCCTTACATTCTCCAAAACTACTAGGATTGGGTTTACAGCAACATTTCTGATTGGTCTTATTTTTTTTTAAAGAAATCCATCCAGACCTGTTCAGTTACCACACAGTGTTATAGAGACATGTTGCAGAACTTTCGTTATTCCTCATCTCCAACAAATAGGATGCCTCAGCTCTATCATATTCCAACAAGATAGAGCACTTCCCCACATTGGCATATCATTTTACAGAAAAGCGAGTAATCAGTCGAGCACTCCCATCTTTATGGCCACTCCGTTCACCAGATCTAAACTCTTGTGACTTTTGGCTATGGGGTTACCCGAAAAGCATGATTTATCGGGGAGATTCGTAACCTTGCAGATTTGAAGGACAGTCATCTTGCACACTCGCAACATCACAACAGATCAGTTACGTGCAGCTTCCGAACACGCTGTAACACGATACCAGTTGTTGCTTCTTCAACACGGTGGAGACATTGAACACTGCAAATGACTTGTTTTTCTACAGTTTGTTCCCTTCTGCGTTCCATGTGTAACATGTTCCAGATGCATTAAATAAATTGATATTTGGGTGTTTATGACTATTGTCAGTATCTATCGCACGCTTATTCTACTTACAATTCGTAATTAATATGCATCACGACTGCGAAGCCATTTCATTGAATTATGTTTCTACTAGGGACTGTCCGAAGTGCCATCTCTTTCCCCATCGGTCATTTTTGGAACTAATTTTTTGCGTTATTCGTTTCCCTATGTTCTGAAATGCATATCACGCAGATTTGGCATTCCTATGACCATTGGTTTTTTCTCTACAGTGCTTTGAACATGGATACTTTAATTCTAACCACCCGGTATATATATATATATAAATAAACAAACATCCAGGTCTATCTATATGTCTGAAGCGCTTGGGTCCGGAGCGCTTGGCGGCAAATTTGGCTACTTTGGCGATTTTATGAAAAATGTCGCCAAATTAAAAGAAATTACCAAATCGAGGAATATGTTGTGTGATTGACGTAAATTCAATGTCTCGGAAAATTAAGGCCCCCCCCCCAATACCTGTCGCTTTATGGGAATTACTAAATTAATATTTTTGAGACTAGAAATATAGGGAGTTTCAATGCTTGTGGCCCACGTATGTTTTGTCAGGGAGGGGGTTCTAGGTGGTTATAATTTACTTGTGTTTTGTTAGGTAATGGTATATTAATTATGTTTCGTTAGGGTCTGTCTATCTGACCGTCTTACTTCGCGACAAATAGACTTTAAGTATTGCATTTAACAAAATGTAACGACTTTGATTACGGTTAAAATAACCTAAACCGTTTCTCTATTGTTTTCCCATTATAAAAATGTTGACTAAATGAGTCGCACATCGGGATTATAAATTTTCCTATGCATACCAATCGTCGAAAAGGAGAATATTCTAATTTCGATTAAATGATGCAATTAGACAGGATTCCCAGGTATGTCCTAAAGCACCCCCCAACAATTTTGTGGAAAACCACTTCAGGTTTATCTACAGTAAAGCGACCACGAATAGAAGTGACTGCAGAATCCCTAGATATCGACTCAGCAACAAACTGAGATTGAAGAAAAATATTAAGTATAAAGTTGTAGAAAATTATCTAATTTGTAGGATTGGACATGATGAATGAACGAAACGTGTAGAAGGCAATAAATACCTGTCAAAAAGTTGTATCACCACGGACTGGAACACAGTGACACCGGCAACACTTTTCAAAGTACGTGGTGATAATCTTTCTCGAATTCAAATGTACATTGGAGGGCATTTTGAGCGGACTGTAATTATATCCCTGTATAAATAAGTGTTGCTTATTTTAGCATTTATGAATACGACAGCCATTCGCGAATACTCCTATTCATATAAATGTTAGTCCCTTAGTCATATAAATCCCCTTCGTCATATAAATGTTTTCTAAAATACTTTCATCGTCGATTTCAACTCATTAGACATTGCTCTATAACTTTATAATTGTTTTTTCTTCCATCTCGCTTTGTTTTTTAGTTCGTTATCCTAAATTTCTAAATCTCGCTCTAGAGGCGGTGCAATCCTTTCTTTTCGATCTAACATTGACACTGTACTATAGGTAGACCTAACGTGTATACTCATGGACCTTTTCTTATAAAGTTATTGGGGTTATTAAGGACTTTCTTAGGAACGCTGTATACTTTTATCTATACGATATATAGAGAAGACATAAAACATATTTATCAGAAAAAAGGAATCAAGTATACAAACATAATATCTGCCACTAATTCAATATAAAAGTTTTATATAAAAAAATAAAAATATGCTTGACAAATGTATTAATACCTCAGCATATTTCATTTCCCTCAGCGGTTATATCTTTGAGTTAATTTTTTTGCTGACTCGTAAAAGTTTTTTAAAGCACTTCTGAATAGAAATTGAACCAGAAGGAACTCCATGCGACGTATCGAATAACGCTAAGCTAAATAATAAGACGTGTCTGATTTTGAGTGCAAACGTCATCTTCACAACTCGTAACTTTTGCTCTGATAAACTTGACGCCAGACCTGAAAGAATCAAAACTGCTGATTCGATGTAAACTAAGTAATACTGAAAAATACTGAAGATATTAGAAGTGTAAGTAAGTATACAAATTCTTGATCCACTCATGAGTTTGGTTACAGACTGAGATCTTTCTGCTGTTTACATTTATTTGAATGAGTTATAGAGATTTCATCGGGCATTTTTATATTTAAAATAATAATAATAATATTAATAATAACAATAAAATAATAAAAAAAAAAAAATTAAATAAGAATAAAAATCTGATGTTGGCAGCACTTGACTTTCCCTGCAGACTTATATTCACGTTATCTTTATTTTAATTAAATTTAATTCACTTTCAATTCAATTTTCGTTCTTATTTGATAACTGGATTTATTTTCAAAGGTGGTGTAGAGAAAATACGAAAAAAAAAATATCTCGAGAACGGCTAGACCTAGTGTAATGGGGTTGATCTTATTCTTTTCTTCTTTAAAAATTACGTATTACGCAACCACTTAATAAATTTTAGCATACGTAGTTTTTTATTTTAGATTTTGGCGATTTTTGAGGGCCATTTTGCAAAAAAAGGTAGGCTATTTTTTTCCGGATCATACCAAAATCCAATCAGCACCAGGGTGTCCCACAAGTGACTTATCTACCGAATTTTGCAAAATTCGGTACATTAGATCTTCAGCTACAGTGTATACAAGCTTTTGCGGGCCATTTCGCAAAAAAGGCGGGTTCTTTTATCCCGAATTGTACCCAAAACGAATCAGCACCAGATTCGCACACAAGTGACTTACCTACCAAATTTTATGAAATTCGGTCCATTAGTTTTTTAGTTAGAGTGGATACAAAATCTGCACACCCAGAAAAAAAGACAGACACATACACAGACGTCACGCTAAAAATAGTTTTTTCGTATTCTAGAGGTCTCAAAACGTGTAGATCCGTCGAAAACTCGAGTTGCGATTTTCGGCATGATTTCAATACTTTCCCTATACATTATCATGTATTGCAGGGAAAGTGAAAAAGAAATAAATAATAATTAGTAACCACACATTCTGTGGGCAATATATGACTTTCTCTACATGATGCAATGTCATTACTAGTTATTTCTCTTCGAAATTATTGTTACAACGTATCCTCCGAAATCGTGAGTGTGCATGCAGGATACAAGGATGAGTTCAAATTTTTGAATCACAAACATGTTTAATCACAAGAACAGCTTAAACAGGAACAATATACAATTAAACAACAAATAAATGCTCCACTAATTTCACAAAATAGCTTCTTCTATTCTCAAAACATTGACAAAAGTCCTTTCACAAAACATCCCTACTATTCTCAAAACATTGACGAAAGTCACAGCTTAATGTAGCTTCGTATCTCGTCAACTGCTTCCCGACTGAGAGATGACTCCTTTTCATAGAGTCTCCGTAGAAACGTCTGGAAATTTCTGACGTAGAATATTGGCTATTTCGAGGTCCTTCTCGAAGCTTCGAAAGTCGCCAAATGTTGTTAAATGGACAATAAATCGCCATATATGGTAACCCTTTTAACTTCGGCAAGTAGCAACCATAGACTCACGTCATGGGAAAGGATGCTTGTATGGGTGTTTAGTCCGGTCAGTAGATACATTGTACCTTGCAAAAGGTGGAGTAGAAGATTTTTTTTTTGCATTTGTATATATTGATGCCAACATGAAAAAACCAAGTTATCCAACATGGCCGACCCCGGGAGAACTTTTGGCGGCCGAAAAACCACGAAATTTTATGACTTTTTTTGGTTTTTTCAAAATATCTCAGAAACGATCGACTTTTGCGATTCTTTCTCAATATAAAATTTAAAGATAATTAAATTTCCTACAATTTTTACTATTACAACTATTTTACAGCACGAATAGCAAGCGCACTACAGCTTCTTAAAATCTGACATTTTTTCTCAACTTAAGTAAAAAAACGCATTAACACCCCTTGCCCATCTGACCCCGCAGTCACAATTCTCCCCCTCACATTTCGCAGACGACTCGATCAGACACCAATAACACCACATGTTCATATTGTACAACTGCAACATATATTATACTTCACAATACATTTTATTCTAATGTTCTCCCTACACAGAAGCGATATTTGAATGTGAATGAATACATATGGGGGTAATAATAAACGAAATAATAATAAAGCATTAATAAGCAAAAATTCAAGACGAGTGTGTTGTAATTCAACTAATTTTCTAGGTATAATACATTAACATAATGAATAATAATACCAATGCACCAAATTAAATTTAAATAATCTCCAGAAATGGCCAAACTTGTTTGAAGTACAAAAACAAATTATCTTCAAAAACACAAATTGCAGAAATTTAACATTTATATACAAAGTACAAGAAGATTCATACAGGCTTGAAACAATTAAAGAAAGGAAATTAATAAGTAAAACTGAAAACATACATATTAATCTTCTTCGAAGACGTTTTGAAGATGTGTGTTCTTCGGGTTCAGCAACCGTCGGAGGTGGAAGGAAGTTGTCATCCTCAAGTTGTTCATCCACGTGTTGCGGTGGTTCCAAGAGCTGGTGGAGTAAGTCATCTTCCTCTTCAGTATCATCCAAAGATGAAATTGGTACGACATTGTCACACCCCATGCCACTAAAGTGCTTGCACTTGCTGGAGCATTTAAAATCTGCCTTGCGACAAGAGCAGGGTCCACTACACCCTTTCTTGCAAGCGCAAGACACACTCTTCAGAAGATTCTCAGATGCTGAATTTCTTTTTGTGTCAACAGACAATAGACCTTCCATGCTGCACGCCCAACCCCATTCCTCCGGGTTGATGCCATTGCCTAACCAGCTTTGAACTTGGTAGTAGCACCTGTAGGAATGGTAGCGTGGAAGACCCAGACCGTCCGACTCGTCCAGAGGACTTAGAGTAACTAGTTGGACGGCCGGAGGAATGGTAGCGTGCAGCATCGCACGTAGGTGGTAGTCGTGCGAGATTTATTTTTCTGTTGGAGACTGATTTTGCAAACAGATTAAATCGCAAAGTGTTCAAGGATTGGTCAGAATGGATGTCGCTTGTGTATAATATTTTCAGAATTTCTTCTCCTCCTGCAGCTATGCCATCGTGGCTGCTGAGTGGATCCATGGATGTTTTAGTGACTTTCTTCACTTCAGGCGATTTGTTGACAATCTTGCACAATTTAATTTTGCCTTGACTAAAGATGGATGATGTGGAATCATATCCACTAAATGCATGGATGAACAGGATATTGCCTGGGTCGAACTTAAATGATATAGTTCAAAATAACACATTGCCAGCATTCCCTCTCCTAGGCTTTAGAAAGAATGAGTTGCTGAATGACTGACCTAACCCTGTCATCAGAACTAGCAGATCGATATCCTCCTCAACTACGATCCCATTTTCAAGTTCTTTTGCCTTCGAAATGGTAGTATTGGCGATCAGTAAGTCAGCGTCCTCTTGAGCATGCTTGACTTCAATATCACACTCTTCAAAATTGGCTTTCAGAAGTTCGATTAGACGACTCTTGTTTTGATTATTTGCCAAAAATTTTTCTTGGGCGACTTGGTTGATCGTATTCGTAGATTACTTCAGGGGAACGGTGCATCCTCATACTCCGCAATCGCTCAGATCTTTTGGTGCCAGTACGTGCAGGATACCCATCAAATACAACCACAACTCGCGATCCATAATGTCTCTTAAGAAATGAAGAATAATGCTTAGTTATGGTAGCAAAGGAAGCATTTTGAGGCCAAATAACTTTGTGTAGGAGGTATTCTCCATCTATAACAGCAAACTGTTTCTTCCCTGCAATTTCTTTGCAATCGACTGGGGTGAAAGCCATGTATAATGAAGACTTTGTACCTTTCGGTATGCCTTCTTCGGAGAAAAGTGATATCGGGTAGGGTGCAAGTTCATAAGTAAAAACATTTTTAAGTCTTCATCAGACTGTTTCGAAAGACACAATCTTTGGAAAAGTGTCAGCGGATCAATAGCAATTACTTTGAGGGTTCCTGCTTTAATACTGCTGACAACAGATGCAAGGGTTACAACCTTGTCTTTTCTCTTGAAGGTCACATTTTTAAAATTTCCATGACCGACCATTTTCATAACCCTTTCCATGCTAACCTCTGGAGCCAAATGACAGTTTACATCTGCTCCTCCAACAATACCACTGCTTAATGACATTATGGCTTCAATGTCTTAAAAGGGGGGGATGTTGAGAAAGCCAGTTTAATTGAGTCACTTCTGTCTCTGACGATACGAGAACTTCGCATGTTCACATGCTGCTCTGATGTTTCATAATGTACATCACAGAATTGCTCAATTTCATCACAAACATTGTGCATGAAAATCATTGCCAAAGTCCATTTTGCCAAAACACCGTCTGAAAATCCTCTCCCACGTGTGACCCCTCCACAGGCTTTCATATTCCTCATACGTGTCTGTTCAATGGTCTGGTCAGACGAAATTCCACACCAGTACTTATTGGAGCTTCTTATGGTGAACTTCCCTTTAGTGGAGAAGTCGTGAAATTCAGTTGGGTCCATTAATTGTTCTAGTTTCAACATGTCTTGAATGTAGATATGCGCACTTTTGGCGTATAAGAAATGGCCAGCTGCATGGAAAAATGGTAGTGCTTTTTGAATGGAGTCAAGATGATGCTTCCAGTTGCCTGTACGCTCAACCTCGGTGAACTGTTTGAGGAGTGTTATCATACTAAAATATTGAACCCATAATTTTGCTGTGGGTCCATTTACATTCGAGCACACACAAGGCTTGTCTAAATTTTGCAGCAATACCCATTAGACAGGCATTATTGGTGCAGGTTGTGAGTAATATGGCTTATCTCGCTTTCAGCTGTGAAACAGGCGACGTTTCTCCTCTCCCTCCCCATCCTCCGACACCTTTTCATGCATCCAATATTTTACGCATCAACAATATAACTAAAAGAAGTGTTCTGCATTTGGAGGAGAAGTAAATAGAAATTAAGAGTAAAATAAAACCGATTTTTATTTTGAGTTTTATCAAATTGAGAAAAAAATGTTAACTTTCAAAAATCTGTAGCGCACTTACTATTCGTGTTATAAAAAAGTTGTAAATGTGAAAATTGTAGGAAATTTAATTATCTTTAAATTTTATATTGAGAAAGAATCGCAAAAGTCGATCGTTTCTGAGATATTTCGA
Organism: Amaurobius ferox; assembly: GCA_951213105.1. Lineage (NCBI taxonomy): Eukaryota > Metazoa > Arthropoda > Arachnida > Araneae > Amaurobiidae > Amaurobius > Amaurobius ferox. The sequence goes on from OX578144.1 coordinate 29,693,283, forward strand.
AAAAAATAAAAAAAAGTCGTAAAATCTCATAGTTTTTTGGCTGCCAAAATTTCTCCCGAGGTCGGACATGTTGGATAACTTGATTTTTTCATGTTGACAGCAATACATACAAATATAAAAAATAAAATCTTCTACTCCACCTTTTGCAAGGCAAGCCCTTTTTCCATACCTACTGACTGTACTAGTTTTCTCCGTCTGGTTTTTAAAAGAAAAATTCCAGTGAGGGAATTTTACACGTTCGCAACATTATGATGTTGTTGAGACCCAGACCGTCTAACCTAGCAGAAAGGTGCAAGGTAACTGTTTGGAAGAGCCACCCAATTTAGACTGAAACCCAGTGGGAGAGGCATCCACAGGGACCGTACCCTCATTCCCCTAGCACCAACCTCTCGGAAGGACTTACGGACCCACATGTTTAACGTGATGGTACTCCGCGTGAACACGGCGGCACTTTTGGCAGCGGAGGGAGTCGAACCCGGGCCTACCGAGTGCAATTCCCCGCTCTAACCATTGGGCTACCGCACCCCCGCAACATTATGATATGTAAGTTGCACAGTACAATATTTTTGGCATTGAATTAACACCTCGAAAATTGAAATTAGGTGCTTTTGGCAACTTATTTGTCTAAACATAATGACTTTGTCATATTCACGAGCAACAAAAATCATAAGCTGCTCATATCAGATTTTTTTCTAGATTAAATTTAATACTGTTACTCTTATACTTAAAATTTCTAAACGCGGTTTTTCTCTCATATTTTGAAATTATTGCATTTTGAATTACTTCTTCGATACCAAAAAGCCGTTATCAAAATCTATGGCAAAACTTCCCGAGCTTTTCTTAACGGCATTATTTCAAAGAATATTCACTTGGTTTTTCTCTTCCTCAATAAACCATACAATAAAATAGGTCATGCGTGACATTGCCTATTGAAGCAATTTATAGTATAATTCACCGTACAAAACTTAAGGTACATCTTCATATATTGGTCAAAACATTCTGATTAAAATGTTTGGACATTTTAATAACATTAATAACATGTGCATTAGCGAATTTATTTATTATTTATACTTGAAATTCAACTAGTATTTTGGGATTTTGGGAAATAAGAATTTGAGAATAGTATTTTGGGAGATAATATTTCTTTGCCTGGAGAAAATGGAAATAGAATATGAACGAATAAGCATAGTTAGAAAAGTTTGATCTGTGATATAACATCGCACAATTATTTTCAGAAAAAAAAGATGTAGTTAGAGGATTAGATACCAATATTATATTAAAAATAGCAGATATACCCGACGTTGCTCGTTATTTAAAATGTGTGCAAATTCTAGACATATTTATTTTGATTGAAAAAAATTCTTTTAAATATAAAATTTGATTTCCCTTTAAAATACGGAAAATGTAAGAATATATATTCCCGTTACACAAAATTATCTGTGCTGGAAAATCTTAGGAATAAAACATTCTGGTCTCGTTTTTAAACTAATGTACAAATATATATTAAATATACGTCAAAACGAAGACGTTAAAAATGGGGGTAAAAGTTATTTTCGCATCATATTTTACCCCTTTGCAACAATTATTTGGGCGCATTCGACAACATATGAATTTAAAATACCGTTTTCCAAAACACTACCTTACGCGCTTTATTCCATGGTCGTAACTGATATATAATACAGTTAATTTATAATTTTTTTTTACTTCAATTTCTCTTTTATTGATATAGGGCCAAAACGAATGAAAATCGTTTTCTGCGGGGGGAAAAAATTAACTTAATTCTGTTACTAAGCAAGATGATATCATTTTCTTCAAATAAAGTTTGGGAACCTCCTACCATGTCTATACAAATGTATCAAATTTTATACATTTGTATGCTATAGTTTTTGCGAAACGAAGCGGAGAAAACTCGAAAAGCGAGAAATTTGTCAAACAAAATTTGCGGAGAGGACGTTAGTTACTATTTTTTAATATAGAGATATATAGATATACAATATCAGAGTGACAATTAGTTGTTGAAAATCTTAACAAACGCAGCCTTTGTTCCAGGGGTGAGAAAGCCCAGTGGTTAGCACTTTGGGATTACACACGGACGACACGAGTTCGATTCTTGGCTTTGCTCAAATAGTCCCCTTGTTCACGCGGAGAACGGGCACTTTAAATATATGGATCCGTAAGTCCTTCTTGAGAGGTTGGTGGTAGAGGAGTCCCTGTGGATGCCATCTCCAATTGGTTCCGGTCTAAATTGGGTGGCACTTCCCGGCCGTCCAAAGACATACCTTACACCTTCGGGTATGGTCTGGATCGAGGAAGAAGTCTTTGTCCCGGCTCTGCCCCAACTGTCCCCGTGTTCATGCAGAGTAGGGCATGATAAATATGTGGGTTTGAAAGTCCTACCGAGAAATTTGTGGTTGGGGAAGAACGGTACGGTCCCCGCGGTTGTCTCCCCCACTGGTTGTCTCCCCCACTGGTCTAAATTGGGTGGCACTGTTCCGGCCGTGCAAACAGATGCCTTACACGAAAGAAACAAAAAGAAACTCAGCCTTTGCTACTAAGGTTTTGTGAATTGCTTTCACGATTTATTAGTATTCGCTGATAATATACATTGGCGTTTCCAATTTACCTCAGACACTTGGATTGTTGGAAACATGAGAAACGTATATGTTGTTTTTGTGGAGTCATCTTTCCTTTTGAAATTTTATAATAATTCTCACTAAATGTAAAGAGGTGAGTTCTCCTGTGTTGAGATAATAAACAGAGAGATAAAAGAGCAACTTACAGTTTTATTTATATAGATAACAGCAAATTTATGGCTGCTATTCCTGATTTGAAATCCTGTTGTATTCCTGCTATTCCTGATTTAAAATCCTGTTGTATTAGAAATAGCATTGTTATTAAAAACATTCTATTAAAATATTTAATTTAATTCTTCTAAAGAGAAGTATAAGAATATCTGTTCGTGTTATATAAAATTATTTTCATATGCAGAGCTGAAGAATAAAACATCCTGATCTCGCGTTTAAACGAATGCACAAAAAATATGAAATTGGATCAATATGTGTCAACATGAAAACGGTAAAATGGTATTAGTGGATATACACGTACCATTTTCATTCTGCTTTTATAATTGGCTAAACACAATATATGAGTTCGAAATATATTTGTAAAATTAAAACAGATGACGAAAGAATTAAAAATATCAGTAACTCTCGTAAATTCAGTCAAATATGCAATACTGTTCATTTGACCCTGGCAATTGAACCAATTGCAATTTTTTTATCCATTTGCTTATTTGAATCGGAAAAAAATAATAAATATTTTTTGCCATATAAACACATTTGATTTAATTGTATATCTGATCAACATGATATAATTTTCTTCAAATAAATTTGTGGAAAAATTATTGTCTGTATAATGCTATTTCTATAGCAGATTAGTTTTTTATTAATATCTTGACAACCCCTGGTTTTAGAAACTCTAAACATGGATTAAATTTTAAATGGGCTATTCCATGGTGTTCCAAGGTAAATTTGGAACATTGCGAATTATGGAGGGAGTACAACCTACAAAGATGGTCCCTGTGTTACTCCAACAATTCATATACATTTCCCTAAGAGAACACCTGCAACAGGGTGAGCAAGCAATGTTTCTGAGAAATATGGACAGCGATGGCTCAGTTACAGAGGGGCTCACAGCAGGGGCTACAGTGGGGAGAGCTGACCCTTGTCCGTTTTCGGCCGCACGTGCACTCAGGGTCATGGGAACCCTGACTCAGCTGTCAGATATTAATTCTGGGGTGATAACCATCCCCCTGTCATCGCAGCACCCAATAGCTGGATATAATTCTGGAATATCCAATGAAAATACCAGGGGCTTCAATTGGGGGAGCCAGTAATAAACCTGGGGCTTAACTGCGTAGGAGGAGACATTTTTCGGATGTTCGAGAGAGAGTCAGATTTTTAAAAAAGAGAGACGGAAATTGATTTTGTGTTTCGTGAGAGAAGGTTCTCCAAAAGACGGCTGCAGTGATGACCGGCGTTCCCTCGGCCGAAGTCCCCGCATCCGGTGTCCATTCAACGAAGTATTGAAGGTACGCAATGCATGTCCCTTACACCCAGTCCGTTGACGCTATGCTATTTAATTTCGCACTCTCTCGACATCCCCTTCACTTTATATTTGGGTAAAATAATCAGGGTGAATTTAATTATAAACTTAAATGAAGGAGATTTTTTTATTTTATATTCTAAATGTTCATGATCAAGAGATGGTGCATATGGCACGTAACAATTACTGTCACGACGGTGATACACATGGATGTCAACACGAATGTTAATGGGGAGTGATTATGATTTAGTAAGAGTGTTAATTAAATCAATTAAATATGTTTTTATTACTTTCAATTTCCTTTTTGTTAATAAATATTTGTTAGTGTTTTATATCATGTCCGTTGTCCTCATTTTCCATTAAATTGATTTATATGTATTTTATTCGACACGGCCAATGTCGGAGGTTGTTTTTAATGAATAATATTACTGAATTATGCGTTCTGACCGAACGTGTGGTTAAAATCCACATAACAATAAATGGTTCCGATGACCAGGATTCGAAATGAAAATAATTGACAAAAAAACTGAAAAATTTTTTTTGTGAATAAATGAAAATTAATGTGCGCGATAGGAAAATTTAAAATAAAAAATAACTTGAAATAAAATAAAATTAACTTAAAATAAAATTTAAAATAAAGTCAACTTGAATTAAAATAAAATTATCTTGAAATAAATTTAAAATAAAAACTTAAACTTTAAAAGAAAATTTAACGTAAGGAAATGAGGATATTTAAGAAAATAGATGTTGTCACAAGTGTTATGCCATATGTATATGAAGTGTTTATTTAAGAAATGTTGTGTATATTTAAGAGAGAGAAGAAGAAGAAGAAGAAGAAGAAAAATAATTATAGGATTTAAATATATTGAGTTAGGGGAGAAAAATCGGAGAAAATTAATAATGGATGGTAATATTTTTTTGGGAGCTAAATTTTTGGAAATAAGATATGAGTAGGAGTATGATTTTATGTGTAAGATTTTTGAGTATCAATATTTGTATTTTATGTTGCATGAAAAGTATTGTATTTATGTAAACGCGTATTGTTCGTAGGGATAGAAATTTTGGATTAGAAAATTAAGGGAGAACTTAACAAATTTAAAAATGACAGAAAGGGGTGATATGACGGTAACGCCTACAAGTAGGATCCCTGGGATTATATCCTTGTTAGGAGAACTGAGCGGAAGCGACGAGAACGAGACCTCCATGTTTTTCGAACAGATGGAATCATTAAGCGAATTAACAAATTGGAATGACTTAGAGAAACTAGCAATTGTTAAATCCCGTCTGCGCGGAAAAGCAAAAAAATTCTACATCGGCTCAAAGGATCTGCGTAGCGAAACATCTTTCGAGACTTGCAAACAAAAATTCCTAGATTTTTTCACCTCCGAACCAAATGTTACTACAAACCAAATTCTTTTTTCAACAGCTAAACAAACAAAGGGAGAAAGTATTAAAGAATTAGCTCACAGAATTACAACATTAACTTTAAACTACGTGGGCGAAACACAACTTAACGAACATACACACGCAATTATGGACAAACTAAGCCTAAGTAAATTTTTGGAGGCAGTTGAGCCCGAATATCGGAAGGAAATTGTAAAAAACAATCCAAAAAGTTTTAGGGATGCAGTAAAAATTGCTCAAAATTTAGAAACGGCCAATCTTACAACAACAGTGGATTTAAATAACATCTCCCAGTACAGCAATATTCAAATGTTTAAAAAAGAACAACAACAGTTTCATTCTAACTTACTTAAAAAAATAACAGAAGAAATAAATCATCTTAAAATTAGAGAAAACAAAAATAATTCTCCGATAACGGACACATATTCATGCAATTTTTGCGGTAAATTTGGACATTTTATGCAGGATTGCCGGCATTACATTAGAGAGAGAAATAAACAAACACAAATCTCATTACAAACCAAACGTAATATTTCGCACAGGCCAACAGAACATTATGCGAGGAGAATGTCCCCCACCTGTTACCGAGCAAATTATGCGGAGAGGATTCCCAATACGGCATACAATGGGACCCCAGATAGATTTTACCCCTCACGTACTCAAGACTGTAGGGAGGAAAAGCAAACTTATAGGAACGAATATGTTAATGAAGGAAGAATGGGTAGCCAGAAAGTAGTTTTGTGGGGCTACCCACAAAATTTCATGAAATTCGGTGCAGCCAGTGATCATGAGAGAAACACATAGACAGACAGACAGAAATATCTTCAATGTTATTTATGTAGATGTGAATACAGACATTTAAATACTGGCAGTGTTATTTTTGATCTTTTGATCAACACACACTCTTCCTGATCGGATGAAAAGGTTTCATAACATCCTTGAATTGATTGTGGTCACTCAATTCTCATATCTGCATCAGAGTAGTTATAAACCTTTTATATTCTAACAAGTAGCAGTTACACTTGTATAGAATGTGAAAGTAAAATTAGTTATGCCGACTGTTCGTCTTTGAACGAGTCATTTCATCTGCAATTTAGGTTCGTCGAAAGTCCAGGTTCCTTGGACATGGAGCAGTTTATTGGGCGACCGGGCAATTCAGGTTCGTGTGCAAGTTGATGAATTTAGAAAAAAAAAACTTGGTAATTTTTAAATAATCGACCTATTTGATATTTACCCCGCCGGAAACAAATATAAGACTTTGTTACTGTTAGTATATGCATTAAAGTATAGTTAAAAATTATTAAAATATCCTCACGAGCGTTTGTTCAGCAATATCGTCCATATATTAAACTAATCAGCCGCCCTGCAGCACTTGGTCTCCGACTATCCTTGGACACATCAGACACGCACCTCTCCATCAACATTATTAATTCTTATAAGACTCCTTATTGAAACATAATTACTATATCACACCTTACAAAACACATTATTTCCGAAAACCTACCCCCCCCCCCCCCATCAAAATGTTTTTGTTCCATAAACAGTAAAACTTGCTCCATTTCGAACCAAGGCTGATATTCATTCTCCCAAAGAGAAAGGGATTATCAAAAATAATTAGACTTCATTCTTCAAGGTATTGAATTTCCATCCACTTAACGCCATTTTCGTCAATTCAGCGCTATTTTTGTCAATTTGGCGATATTTAGAAAAAGAAAAAAAAAGAAAATTGCAAGCTCAAGGTATTTCAATTTTGATGGGGTGCCTTATCTGGGAGCAAATCCAGATTTTAATCCCCAGTCGAAAATGGAAGAGATCGAAGGAAAGGTAAGTTACGAAATGAGAGAGTTTAAGAACAGCATAAAGTATACTCGTTAGTGTTATTCACTTCCGAGTCTCATGAAAGAGATAGAATAATTTAAATTACATAAATGGGGTTTCTAAAAGTTAGAGAAGAGTGTAGAATTTATAAGTTGGAGTGCCCTGTTGTTTAGCGCGGAGCTTGAGTGATGAGTAGAAACCAGATACTGTAGACATACTAAGGGGGGGGGGGGAGGATGAGATGGTCAACGTATGAACTTATCCCAAATGCTAGGGTGTTAAAAAGAGCATGACAGGAATGACGATGAAGCAGGAATACGAGGAAGGGGGGGGATCGTGACGAAAGTTATGCTAGCGGCCCCCTCTTACGAGGATTTAGCAGATTGTCATCGCTGCTTTCAAGGAGAGCTCGCGGTTACTTCCTAAACTTTGAAAGCCGGGGATCGTAATTGCAAATATTTAAATGTATAGCGTTTCCTACTTTCGGGAGATCACGGTGGAAATGAAGAGCTAATTTGCGGATATAAGCCAAGAAGGTTTTAATTTTGAGATCTCTATGCAATACGGCATTCTTAATACAGTGGAGCATTGGTAATACAACATAGCGTTTTATTTTGCAAGGTTTGAAGTCCCTTTATGTTGAAGTCAGAGGCAGTTGCCCAAAGGACGGAACCAAGCCATGATAGGGCTGATATAAGCTTTGTACAGAAATAACTTGTTTGAGAGTGACAGACGGGTGTTTCTAGCCATAAAGGGGAAAATCTGGGTTTGTGCAGTCTTAACTTTCTTGATGACATCAGTAATGTGAGGGTTCACGTTAATTTGGAATCGATAAGTACTCCAAGGTACTTATAACTGCTCGTAAGGGAATCGGATCGTTGGTAAGGATTAAGGTAGTGTGTGTGGGGGGGGTGTTGACGGTGCTGGGATGGATAGAACAACTGACAAGATCGTCACCTCCGAGAGCAGGACTCCTCTCGGAGGTGACGCTTAGATGCGTTGATCTTGATTCTCCACTTCGTAAACCATTGATGTAGAGTATTCAAATGGGCTTGGATTCTTTCGAACACGACTTGTGCTTTGGAGTGTCGGGCGACCAGTGCTTAAAGGCTCAGCTTAAAGGCCAACTGCGACATACGGCGATTTTGGAATATCGTTAATGTATAGGTTGAACAGTAGGGGCACTAGAAGGGACCCCTGGGGAACACCAGAACAGATCGAGTTGCGGAAGAGAGAATGTTAAAGACTCGCATGACAAAGCTGCGATTTTGAAGATACGAGTTCAGAATTTGAATAAGTTGAGGCGAAAAGTGGAGTTTAATGAGCTTATACAGCAAACCATTGAACCATACTTTATCGAACGCCTTACGGACATCGAGGAAAACGATAGAAGAATGGTAACATCTAGCCTTGGCGTCCTGTATGAGCTCAACAGTTGGTAGTAATTGACGTTGCGTGGAATGTTTGGATCGAAATACAGATTGAACCGCAATCATAATATTGTTTCGGTTGCAGAACTCATCAAGACGCTCTACTAGGACGTGCTCGAAAAGTTTAGAAATGCATGAAAGCAGAGAGATAGGATGGAAGTTCACTGGGGGAAGTTTACGAGCTTTAATCAACTCTCTGATGTCGGCAGGTAACTAGTAGTAATTTAGAGTATCGGTCTTGGGTGTGGAAGCAGCCGTGACAGCTTTTTTGAAAATTTCTCTAATAGGGCCTAACACAGCATCTATCTCACCCGGAGATCGAGAATTTAGACGGGGGGGGGGGGGTCAACATGAAGAGAACTTGTTGGAGAACTTGTTCCAGTTGGTACGTAATTTAGTGGGTTTATCTAGGGCAATATGGGTAAGTTCTAAAGGTAAATAATTGGGAGATGATCAGAAGAAAGTTCATTTACTGTTTCCATGTGATAGCCGAAGGGGAAACGAGTATTACAGGTAATAGAAAAGTCAATGATATTGTGGCTGTGGGTCTGGACTAAAAGTACCACAATATCGAAATTATTATAGTCAGCAAAGTATTTAATTTTCGTGTGGTTGACATTAGCGCTACCACACGCCCGTACGGAATGAGTAGCGTTAAAATCTCCGACTGATATCACATGGGGGAATTTTTGAAGAGGGCATTTAAATTACTGATGATAGCATCCTTCTCCTTCCCAGGTGGGATATAGATCGAAGCACAAGTGATATTTGGACTGTTCGGAATTTCAATGACCACAGTCGTAGCTTCAATGACACTGAAATCGATGTTTGAGACTTGATGATAGGGAAAGTTATTTTTGGTGAAAATAACGTTACCGTCAACCGATCTATGGGGTTGATTGCCAACCGGAGTTCTGTCGTCAAAGTAGGCATCATAATTGGCAATCTTGAAATGATTCCTTGGGGTACAGTGGGTCTCTTGGATCAAGAACAAATCCAAGTTATTATCAGTAACAAAGCCTCTGACTTCCTGAATTTTATTTCGAAGGCCATTGGCATTTTCAATGCCAATGGTAAGAGAGCTCAAATTGCTAGATGGGAAAATCGCAGCCAGGAGAGGGGTGTTAGCCCTAAGACGGGTGTTAGCCCTAAGACCGGTGTTAGCCCTAAGACGGATGTTAGCCCTAAGAGGGGTGTTAGCCCTGAATGGTGAGTGTAATGATACACTAGTAGAGGATATAGATTTTATCCACCCTCTTTGGAGTAGTAGGAAGGGCTGGAAGAACGCCTAAAGGATAATCAATTTAGAGTAGTCTTTTCAAATTGAAGTAGATAATTTCGAAAATTTTCATGGCCGTCGTTGTTTAATGTGGCTCCACTGGGGACCGACGAATTTTGGATGACCTCGTGGATCGAATTTTGAGAAAGCTCCTCCGTATCAAACATCGAAGCAAAGTTTCGCTTCGGGTCGACCATCTTGCTCGAGAAGGTGGGCCACACGGCAAGGTTGTTCTGTCTATATTTCGGGAACTTGGGACAGTTCCGGCAGTTAGCGGGGTAGTTACCTCCACAATTGACACATTTACAGGGAGTATTATAATCCTTTGTACATTGGCTAGTATGATGAGTACCAGCGCATTTCACGTGTTTAGCTTGTACGTTACAGATTATGCTCCCATGATAGAATTTCTGACAAACATGGCCCTGGCTGACTTGGTTATGGCGTCTATACTTCTCTCTTTTGATTATCGCTCCCATAAGTTCTTTTATTTCATAAACAAGAAAAAAAACCCCAAGGAAATCTTGATGTCTATGGATCCTAAAAACAAGAAAATCTTAATACCATTGTTTTATGCTCAAATAGAAAAACAGCCTTATTATGAATTTGCTTCTGAAATAAAAGAAAATTGCAAGGTTGGGAATATTTTGCTAATTTCGTATTGGTTCCGGACGTCGAACATATTGGCCAAAACTTACTATTTCTTAAATTTTACTCTTTTTTTCGTAAATTTGTTTGAAAAACGTGCTATATATCAAGAACGGTGTATGCTAACGTTGTAAAATTTGTGTTATTCGATTTCTAATGAAGAATTACTTTTAAATTATTTAGTTAACTTTATTGAATGCACTAATTTTTTGTATGATTTATTTTTCTAAAATTCATCCGAAAATGCTGGTGGGGGTTCCGAATATTTGATAGCTCTCGATCGCGTTAGTGTGCATTAAATCAATAGGGTACGGTAATAATCGTACTAAATGACGTTCGAAACACTCCATTTGTGCATGAGATAACGCTTCCGTAGAGTCTCGGACACACACATATACATACACATATACACACAATATATTTCAAGCATCCTTGAAATCGAATTGAACGTTTTTGAGGTAATGTGTGTGTGTGTGTGTGTGGTGTATGTTACTGTGTATGTATGTTACTATGTATGTATGTTATTGTGTATGTATGTTAGTGTGCATGTATGTTAGTGTGCATGTATGTTAGTGTGCATGTATGATTATGTTTGTATGCGTTTGTGTGTGCGCTCACATGTGTGTATGTATGCTTTGTTTGTGTTTATGTGTGTGTGTTGATGAGCCTCATCATGTGATATCTCACGAACGAAAATAATTGAGTGTGATTATTACAATCTTTGAAATCTGTAATTCTATTTATTACAAGCGCAATCCAATGTTCAAAAGACCCACAATTTTTGTATAAATATTTGAAAATTTATTAAAAGAATCAGTATTTTCAAAAACAATATATAAATAACCATTTCATATGTAAATGTTATTAGAAAACGAATGATACAATCTTCAGACCGTTAGCATACACCATTCTAGAGAAATTGTCAGTTAAAAAAATGTAAAAACATTACATAGAATCAAATAAAGAAAATAACAATATTATGCAACAAATCTGCTAACAACATTATCGTGGATCCATTTCGTTCCATTCACTAAAGGAGATACTTCGGGTATCTTTTTGTGCTTTGACGCCCAAGAATTCGCCTATAGTCATATATTTCACGGGACATTGATTAAACATTCATAGCATTTTGATGAGGATTTTGTACGTGAATATAAATAAGTCGTTTTTATTGGTCTATTAAATTTCCCCGAAAGTGCCCAATTTTACTTTATGCGGCATTGATCTAATGCTATTAACATTGTGCTGTAGATCTTATATCCCATTATTTCTTCTGATAGAATCCAAATAATTAATTGCATTATGTAGACAAAGTCTTGTACTGTTCACATCGGATTTTTGTTATTTAGTCTATTCCCAGATGAAAAATTAGCTGGAGTTTGGTATAACTCGACTTTATCAAATCCATAATCCATCTTTAAGTAGCTTTTGGGTTTGCTTGTTTTATCAAAATTTTTAAGAAACATTTTGAAGAATCGGCATTGTTGGATCAAATGGTTACAATTGTAGCGTATTACCCTTCACTTTAACCCTTTGCTTACGGGTGGGGCAGCGTCCATCCCAAACGAAGAACCTCCCAAAAAGACAGGTATTTGACATACCCTATCCCAAACAGTTCGACCTCCCTTTGCAGGCATTGGCGTCCGTAGACGCCAATGGATGATCGAACAAAGGAGGATCGAAAGGAGGAAAGGAGAATGGCAAAGGAGGAAAAGAGGATTGCAAAAGAGGATCGAACTGTTTGGGATAGGGTATGTCAAATACCTGTCTTTTTGAGAGGTTCTTCGTTTGGTATGGACACTGTCCCACCCGTAAGCAAAAGATTAAAGGCTTTGAAAAAAAAAATCCACTGATACTGTGACGACATATCCTCTGGAATCGTAGATATCCGCTGAGGATACAAGAATGAGTTTAAATTTCTGGACCAATAACACGTTTATACGCTAACACCGCGTAAACATAAACAATATACAGTGAAACAGTACTTAAATGCTCCACCAATTTAAAAAAATCTGATGTGGACAGCACATGACTTTTCTTCAGACTTATATTCATGTTCTCTGTATTTTAATTGGATTTAATTCACTTTTAGTTCAATTTTCGTTCTCATTTTGTAACGGGACTTATTTTCAAATGTGGCGTAGAGAAAATGCGAAAAAACTAAAATATCTTGAGAACGGCTAGTCCTAGTGTAATGGGGTTGGTCTAATTCTTCTCTTCGTTAAACATTATGTATAAAAAAGGCATTTAATGGATATATTTGAGTACACGTAGTTTTTTTTTATTTCAGATTTTGACGATTTTTGCGGGTCATTTTGCAAACAAAAGGCAGGATATTTTTTTCCGAAGCATGCCAAAATCTAATCAGCACCAGGGTGATCTACAAAAAACTTATCTACCGAATTTTGTGAAATTTGGTTCATTAGTTTTTCAGCTAGAGTGAATACAGGCTTTTGCATGGCATTTCGCAAAAAAAAGGCGGGTTCTTTTATCCCGAATTGTACCCAAAACTAATCAGCACTATATTCGCCCACAAGTGATTTACCTACCAAATTTTATGAAATTCGGTCCATTAGTTTGTTAGTTAGAGTGGATACAAAATCTGCACAGAAGACAGATACACACACAGACACACACACCGACGTCACGATAAAAATAGTTTTTTCGTATTCTAGAAGTCTCGAAACGTGTAGATCCGTCGAAAACTCAAGTTGCGATTTTCAGCTTGATTCCAATACTTTCCCTATACTTTGCCACGTATTGCAGGGAAAGTAAAAACAACTGGTACTAGTCTCAAAACATTGACGAATTTCATCTCACAAAACAGCCGCTACTATTCTGAAAACATTGACAAAAAAAAAAATCCATGTAGGTCATATCATGTCAATTGCTCTCCAACGGTGTAATGTCTCCTTTTATAGGCTTTCTCTGTAGAAACTTCTAGAAATATCTCATATGTCGTAGAATAATCGCTATTTCGAGGTGTTTCGCAAACTCGCCACATGTCACCAAATTGGCTATAAATCGCCAAATCTGGCCACGCTTCTTCGAATTAAGGACTAATGACGTCACGAACACAAAAGTTGTATCAGGGTTATTTTTCACAACCATGATTGAAACTACAAAGTCACCTTTCAAGCATGATTATGTCAAATTTTGTCCTATGTTACTATGTTAAAAATATATATATGATTTTGAATAAATTTCAAAATTTCCACTCGAATTAAATAAAAAATCCATTACAGAAATGGATGAAAAGTTTTGTGAAAATCCATTAATATTTGTAGCAGGCATCGTGTACACAAGAAATCGATCGCAGGCATATTACATACACACAGACAGACACCACACCACTCCAGAAACAGTCAAAACGTATTCAGTAGGTCCTGAAACATGTACTGGCATCAAAATATCTAGTTTGAAAATTTGCGAGATATCAGTACTTCTACTATGCTAAATTACAAAGTATGAGAAATTAAGAATATTAAAACTCTTTTCTGTAATGCAATTTTCTTCACAGGAAGGTTAAAATTAGATTCATTGTGTTTTTGTCCTGTTTATTTTGATAGGACATTTTGTAAGAATAAAATTTTCTACGCAGTTTTAGTCCTTTTGAGATAATGGAACTAGTAATGAAAGGAATAAAAGGGAATTAAGAGTAACTGCCTTAACATGTTTTTCTCTTAACCATCGGCATGGAGTCTTTGCATTGATTACTGTTATATGTAAGGATCAAAGTTTATACCACGCGAAGAACAAGATTTTTCTGAAGAGATAATAGAATAGAGTTCATATAGATTTTTGCTTTTCTTTGAGCATACATATAATTACAAATAGTAAAAAAATCTGATGTGTGCAGCACATGACTTTTCTTATATAATGTAATGAATTTACTACTTTTACAGTTATAAAAACGTTAATCTTATAGTAGATACTTATATTCTCTTTCCAAGATATTGAATTTTCTTCAATGAGTCGTCATTTTCATTGATGTAGCGTCAGTTTCAGCGAGATTTTCGTTTATTTGGCAGCATTCAAAACGTCGCCAAGTTGGCGACATTTTGCCAAATTCGTCGCCAAAATCTCACCAAGCGTTTTGGATGGAGAAATAAGTTATTCTTACAACGGATAAATGCCTATTGGCGTTCAAATACAAAAGTATTACTCAAAGTATCTTTTCTCGTGAATGGAACGAGTTAGATCCATGAGAATGATGTCACCAAATTTATTGCATGATATTACATATGAAACGTAAACATGTTTCTCAACAGTTAATATTTTTTTATTTTACTTGATTTTTTGATAAATTTATTTGAAAAATGTGCAATATCTCGAGAACGGTTCATGCTAGCATTCTAAAGTTTATGTCAATCGTTTTCTAAGGAAACATTACATAAGAAATGTCTATTTGCGTAACTTTAGTCAAGGTTTTGATTTTATTGATGATATTTTCAAAATTTCACTCGAAATTAGGGGGGTTCTGAACATTCGATTGTGTTTAAAAACAACTGGCTTCCAGTATTCATGGATTCTGATTTTTGTACTAAATTTCATTCGAATCGCTCCATTCGTTCATGAGATATCGTCTCGACAGACTCACTGACACACACACACATACAGACATAACCTCAAAAATGTTCGATTTGTGATCAGGGATGCTTGAAACGTGCTCTCCCGTCGTAAACTCGAATTCGAATTTTCGACCCAGTCACAATACTTTCCTTATATATTATGTAAAGGAAAGTAAAATTATGTGCATTTATTAATTTTGCTTTAGTTATTGAAGGAAAAGTAAATTATCATAAGATATTTTTACTTTCCTTTTAATAGATTGCATATGTACAGATAAAGTATTGTGTATGTCAAAATAATGACGTTTGGATTTTTACTTTCAAATACTATAAAATATAGTGAGGTAAATACTGTTTTCACGAAAATTTTCGATTTCAAGATTTTGATGCAAATATATGTTTTAGGATTTCCTGAACACGTTTTGACTATTTTTGGCTATTTTTGGAGTGATGCCCTTTCAGTGTTTCTCTCAGGACATTTTGACCGGGGGGGGGGGCACAAATGAAAGGGAACAAGTTTGCTAATATATATACATATTGCAATTTGAACTACATACAGCCACAAAATCTCATTTTAAAAATAAGCATAAAATCTCTCCGGGGGGGGGGGGGGCTTCACCCCCTTGATGTATGTCTAAAAGAAAGACTGTGCCCGTCTGTCTATCTGTAGTCGATTTCTTGTGTACACAATAGCTGCTACGAATATTAACGGATTTTCAGAAAACTTTAAATCCGGGATATTAATGAAAATTGTTATTTGTTGTTTGAAATTCGAACGAAAACTTTGAAATTTATAGGAACTTTTACATTTTCTTAACATGGCAGCATAGGACAAAATGAATTTGACATAATTATACGTAAAAGAGGTTATATATATATATATATATATATATATATATATATATGGCTCAATGATCACAAAACTTAACAGTTTTAATCATTGTAGTGAAAAAAAAAAACCCGGACTTCGTACGTTATTAGCTGTCATCGGGGGATAAGTTAAAGTTACACTCCTGAGGGGGTGTATTTTCAAACTTGGTATAAATATAGAGATTGTTTTAATCACTTTAAAACGTGAGAGTAGCATGCCATAATTGGGATCATTTGGATCAGCAATACAGGATTTCCAAAAATTTTTCTTGCAAAATATGGGGGGGGGGGGGTAGCTAATTAAAAATGAATTGTGGTATAAAAGTCGAATTGAGATACATTCTAGTTAATATGTCTTTCGTTACAAGATGACCCTGCCCAATGCTTTTTGTCAGTACGAGGCAAACAATGATATGACAGCACAAAACTGTAAGGTAAGGATTTAAAACTTTAAGGTGAACTGGAACACAACTCTGTAAGGCAAGGATTTTAGATTTCTTTTGGTAGAAATTTTGACACTTGGATTTTACAAACGGTGGAGAATGATTTTAACTATGACCTTTGGTAAAATTCTGGATTTAGTAAGTTTTCCATATGAAATAATGGTATAGTATATCGTTTGGTATATCGTGTGCTTTAATTATAGATTAAAATATCTCAGGAACAATTGATTGTACACCAATAAATTTCATTAAAAAGGTAGGATATTTTTTTACTCGTGATGAAAATGAATTAAAAGAATGGAATGAATGGTTTAAAAATGAATTTTTACAGCAGATAAATGACTATTGGCGTTCAAATACAAAAGTATTACTCAAAGTATCTTTTTTTATGAATGGAACGAGCTAGATCCACAAGAATGATGTCACCCAATTTATCGCATGGTATTACATATGAAAAGTGAACATGTTTCTTAATAGGAAATACTTTTTTTTATTTTATATGACTTTTTGATATTTTTTTTTGAAAAATGTGCAATATCTAGAGAATGGTTCATGTTAGCGTTCTAAAATTTTTATCAATCGTTTTCTAGTGAAAAAATTACATAAGAAATGTCTATTTGCGTAACTTTATTAGCGGGTTTGATTTTTTGATGATTTTTTCAAAATTTCACTCGAAAATTTAGGGGGTTCTGAACATTCGATTGCATATAAAAATAATAGACTTCCAGTGTTTATAGATTGTGATTTTTGTACCAAATTCCGTTCGAATCGGTCCATTCGTTCGTCAGTTACTGTCTTCACAGGCTCACTGACACACACACACACATACATTCACACACACACACATACTTTCACACACACACATACTTTCACACACACACACACAGAGACATCACTTCAAAAATGTTTGATTCGTGATCAGGGATGCTTGAAACGTACTCTCCCGTCAAAAACTCGAATTCGAATTTTCGACCCCGTCACTATACTTTCCTTATACATTATTGTATATAAGGAAAGTAATAGTATATCAGGAACAATTGATTGTACACCAATAAAGGTTATTAAAAAGGCAGGATATTTTTTTTATGTTTGATGAAAATGAATATAATGAATGAATTTAATGAATGGAATGAATAGTTTGAAAATTATTTTGTGCATCTAGTCGTTCTCGAGGAGTTGCTAAAAGTCGTATTTTTAACGATGAATATAAAATCTGGTCATATATATTTTATAAGTTCGAATAAAAAATTACTATCTGTAAAAAATTTCGAACAAAATTACGAGATTTTAGAGTGTTTCTTTTAGGCACACATCGGGAGGGGGGGGGGGAGGAAGCCCCCCGGATGTATGCCTGGCGAAGCCCCCGGGATGATTATCCGCCCCCGTCGGAGACATTTTATATTAACTTTTTTTCTATTTATGTGACATCATTTAGATATATTGATGTAGGGCAGATAAAAAACTTGCCCCCTCCTAAAGTTTTATCCCCCCCCCAGCCAAAAGTTCTGAAAGACTATCTGATTTTAGATTTACTTCATTACTTAATGGTTCCATGTGCATACAAAGTTTCAAGCTTCTACCGTCAACAGTTTGGGCTGTGCAATTCCTTAGTCAGCAAGTCTCATTCATCTGTTTGGTATAGATAATTTGACTTACAGACAGTCGAGAGAAAAGGTAAAACGCCAAGTTGCAAATTTTGCATTACTCAACCAGCTTTGCACTCTAACTTTTGTATAAAAATCCCTATTTGATTGATTTACATAAAATTGTCTACAACTATAAAAGTTTAATACACAAAATGCACTACAAAACAACTATTCTTTATCGAACTGTTTGAAAGGAAAACATTGCAACCAATATTCACCCTGTGCCACTCTTCTACACAGTTTCGTGGTCACTGCTGCTGAAGGGTGCCGATGTGATGGCTATTGACCACCCTCCTTTGTGTTTCCCAATGCAATCATTACCATAATTGCATAATTAATTAGGCCTTTCTATTTGGGATCTTTGTACGTCTCGATCTCAAATCTTCATCAATCATCCCTTTACTCTGTGCAACATTTTAAATTTCGATTTACTTTAAACATGACGTATCTTTTAATGAAATAGTTTCGGAAAGTGGTACATTGTACAAAATATCTTGCGCAGAACGGATATTGAATTTTACATGTATCCTTTTGACGCTGCTTGTTTCTAAAGAGTTTGAAGAATCAGTAACAGCCTTGCTTGAATATTCAATATTTTTCGACGTAATATAAGGGGGCGATCGAAAAGTCGCCCGGACAATCAATTTTAAAACCATGTAATGTGTAAATGAAATAGTAAAATTTTTGATTTAAATAACGTCTGTGTTTGGGATTTCTGTGGCGAAAAACGATGCATTACGAAAACTTTTAATACTTCGGACGCTTTTACCCCCGAACTTAATATATAAAAATCTGATGAGGGCAACACATGACTTTCCTTATATAATGTAATGAATTTACTACTTTTACAGTTAACAAAAAATGCTATTCTTATAGTAGACACTTATATTCTTTCCAAGATATTGAATTTTATTCAATTAGTCGTCATTTTCATTGATTTAGCGTCATTTTTATCCATTTGGCGAGACTTTCGTTAATTTGGAAACATTTAAAATGTCGCCAAGTTGGCGACATTCCACTAAATTTGTCGCCGAAATCTCGCCAAGCGTTATGGACTGAAAAATAAGTTATTCTTACAGCGGATAAATGACTATTGGCGTTCAAATACAAAAGTATTACTCAAAGTATCTTTTCTCATGAATGGAACGAGTTAGATCCATGAGAATGATGTCATCAAATTTATCGCATGATATTACATATGAAAAGTGAACATGTTTCTCAACAGTTAATCGTTTTTTCATAATTTATGGGATTTTTTTGATAAATTTATTTGAAAAATGTGCAATATCTCGAGAACGGTTCATGCTAGCGTTTTAAACTTTATGTCAATCGTTTTCTAAGGAAAAATTACATAAGAAATGTCTGTTTGGGTAACTTTATTAATGGTTTTGATTTTTTGATAATTTTTTCAAAATTTCAGTTGAAAATTTAGGAGGGTTAACATTCGATTGTGTTTTAAAACAATAGTCTTCCAGTATTCATGGATTGGGATTTTTGTACCAAATTTCATTCGAATATCGCTCCATTGGTTCGTGAGATATCGTCTTCACACATACACACACACACACACACATCACCTCAAAAATATTCGATTCGTGATCAGGTTTGCTTGAAACGTGCTGTCCCGTCGAAAACTCGAATTCGAATTTTCGACCCCGTCACAATACTTTCCTTGTACATTATGTATATAAGGAAAGTTAAAATGCAAATATTTTTCATTTGTTGGGGGTTCAGATTATGAACATATAAAGAAAAAGAAAGTCATGTGGGCAGCACATGACTTTCTTTATATAATGCAATGAATTTACTTCTTTTACAGTGAAAAAGTAATGGAAAGGTCTACGGCACAGTGTTTGTAATGTTAAATTGTGCATTTGGTGAGGTAAATTGCAGATCTGGATGACAGCATGTAAAAATATTTCGTACCCAATTAACTTATATTTTACGCAACTCTGAATTAACAATTATCAATATTGAAAGCATCCTCAATAAGCAATATAGTTCATATATTTAAATATTTTAATAATAAATTCATCAATTAGGCGTCATTTTCATTAACTTGGCGTCATTTTTGAAATTTTGATGATATTTTCGTCAATGTGGGGCCAAATATCGCCATTTTGGCGATATTTAGAAGAACATTTCTTATATAAGAAAAGGTATGCTTATCATATAATAGAAATAAAAATTTGCAAAATATTGCAACCTTTTTAGCGGCATTTTCATATAAAATATTGTATCCTATTTAGCGTAATTTTCACAATTTGGCGACATTTTTATCATATATTATGTTTACTTTGTGCTTATTTATCCAGAAATTTGGATTCTCTCTCATCCTTGTATATCTTCAGTGTACACCCACGATTCAAGAGGGTACAGTATTGTGGCAATTAATTGAGAAATGCAGTTTTTTTTATAAAATTCAGTTTTATTCAAGTTTTCTATGGATACATTTAAAACTAATAAGTGATATGACCTCCCAGAGACTTTATAACATCACAGACACGTTTCGGCATGGAATGTACTAGACTAGCACATGTAGTTTTAATTTCAACGTCTCTGAACCATATGTCAATAACGGCCGAAATTAGCTTGTCCATCGTCGTACAGTCAAATTTGTGAAGACGTTTTTTGACAATAGCCCACAAATTTTCTATGGGATTCAAGTCTGGTGAATTCCCGGGGCAATCCAGTACGGTAATATTTTTTTTGAGCAGAAATTTTTGATTCGCTTTGAAGTGTGACATGGCGCGCTGTCTTGTTGGAAAACGCAATCTCCGTTCGGCCACAGTTTAGCCATGGTTGGAAGCACTTTTCGGGTCAATATGACTTCGTAACTGGCACTGTTCATCATTCCCTCTACGGGAACAAGAGATTCTGTCCCCAAAACGCTGAAACAACCCCAAAACATCTTTTTGGGCGGATGCTTGGGTGCTTGATTGATGTGGTGCTGATTGAGAGGTTCTCCTTGGCTCCTTCTCAGGAACATAGATCTAAATCCCTGAACCACAAAATACGTTTCGTCAGAAAAGAGAACTTTCTCCCAGTCCTTCTCAGTCCATGTTTTGTATTTCCGTGCCCATTCCAACCTTTTTTTTTTCATGCGAAGCGTCAGAAGCTGCTTCTTGTACGGTCGACGTGCTCTCCGCCCGCGTTCTAACAGCCTGTATCGCACTGTTGAAGGTGCAATATCAACACCAGCTGCCACCATGGACTTAGACAGGTCAAAACTGGTTAATCGAGGATTTTTAACACTCATTCGATGTAAAGTTTTGTCGTCACGAGTCGAAGTTGATCTTTTTCGGCCGCATCTTCCAGAGCGGTTGGTTCCAGCATTTCCTGTTTCCTGAAACCGTTTCCAGATCATCCCGACACTTGCTGTACTCACTCCACATATTTTACCTATTTCCTCGAACGTCTTAGAAGTGTGTTCTCTAAGCGCAATCACTTTCACGTGTTTCCGCGCTGATATCCATGACGCTAATGA
Source organism: Amaurobius ferox (assembly GCA_951213105.1). Lineage (NCBI taxonomy): Eukaryota > Metazoa > Arthropoda > Arachnida > Araneae > Amaurobiidae > Amaurobius > Amaurobius ferox. The sequence goes on from OX578144.1 coordinate 29,714,983, forward strand.
GCCCCGCAACAACTGAGAAACTACCACTGCGGAACACCTGCCACCTGGCGGAGGAATTTGAACACCTGCTACTTACCAGGTGCACACGAACACCTGCTACTTTGATAATAACTGCAATTTGAACTCTGAGCTAATTTGGAGTGCTTCTTACCGAATCAGCTTACCGAAATTAGAATTGCCAAAATTAAAGCTCAAAACTCTGATGGGAGACGATCCAGAAAACGCGAACCAATTAAAATAATTCACGAATTTCGAAGAGACGCGAAAATCACTAGGCGTCGTATCAATCATAGGCGTCGCATCAATCGCGGTAAAAAACGCGCAAAACCAAGATTCCTAAATGGCCGCAACTGAAAATTTTGAAACGCACTGAACATGGAAATTACTGGAAACTATATAACAAACGGAATTTCTAACCAAAATAGGAAAATGAAACATCAAATTAAAGGGCATTTTAAGGGGGAATCAAATAAATAATCATTTTTATTAATTTATAAATTAAAAGTAATATTAATTTAGTGAATGGAACATTTTTCATTAAGAATATTATAAAGATAATTAATTTAGAAGATTAAAAATATTCTAATTAAAGAATAAATGGAGAAAGCAAATAAATATTATTTAAATATTACCAAATTGAGAATATTGAGCCAGGGAAAAATAAATAAAAGTAAATTTCAAACCCCCAAGTTACATAATTTCTAAAGCAACCCAACAATATGAATGAAACAGTCATTGGTTTTACATAGGGAACAGACGATAGCAGACTTTTTCGGTGAAGTTTTAAGCACAGAGTTAAATTACTTTTACCTCCATGGTTTTAAGTTTTTAAGTAAAATAAATTATTGTAGTATTGTGATGAATGAAAGGAATAGAATAAATGTTTATATGAATGGAATTTTTATTGCTTTTTCATAGAGAGCCAGGCAATTTATATTTCGATGACGTCATTTGAATAAAGTTCATTTGTTTTCGGTGAAGTTTTCAAATATAATAAATTATTGTAGTATTGTGATAATTTTAAAAATATCACCGCTGAATGTATCGCATTTCAGAGACGTTTAAATAAAATTGTATTGCTGTTGGAAAGTGTTCTTGTTTATATTTAGTGTTGTATCCGTCCTAAAACCGCTTTATTTCTGCTTAATTTCTGTGCATCTGTATTCTGAAACAACGCGATTAGAATATATTTGAGTTTAAATGATCATCAAACTTTGATTACTTCTACAACGAAGCTTAATTTTCATTATGGAGAATGTAAACACACGAGGCTGTAAATTGAGTTGTATAAAAATTGGTGAATTTCTTTAATGCAAAATTATTTAGCTCTGGAGTCTACAATATAGCTGATATGAATGAAACATTCAATGATTTTACATAGAAACGCAGACGATTCTATAGCAGACTTTTTAGATGAAGTTTTAAGCGTAGAGTTACATTACTTTTACCTCCACGGCTTTAAGTTTTTAAGTAAAATAAATTATTGTAGTTTTGTGATGAATGAAAGGAATGGAAAAAGTGAATGAATGAAATATTTAGTGCTTTTTCATAGAGAGCCATGCGATTTATATTTCAATGACGTTATCTGAATAAAGTTCATTTTTTTCGATGAAATTTGAAGTTTTCAAATATAATAAATTATTGTATTATTGTGATGAATGAAAGGAATAGAATAAATGTTTATGAATGAAATTCTTACTGCTTTTTCCTAGAGAGCCAGGCAATTTATATTTCGATGATGTCATTTGAATAAAGTTCTTTTGTTTTCGGTGAAGTTTTCAAATATAATAAATTATTGTAGTATTGTGATAATTTTAAAAGTATTACCGCTAAATGCATCGCATTTCAGAGATGTTTAAATAAAATTGCATTGTAGTTGGAAAGTGTTTCATAATCAATGCGTTATGTATGATTGATCTTTCTTGTTTATATATCAATCGACATGACGAATATATAAATGGCATGACGTTTTTCTAGGGTTTCCATGATTTCCATGTAGAAGAAGGGTTTCCAGATTTGGCGATTTATTACTAATTTGGCGACTTCCTTTACCTTCCAGAAGAATCTCCAAATAACGATTATCCTACGTGATAGGATAGATTTGCAGAACTTTCTATGTAGAGACTATAAAAAGACTCATCACTGCGTTGGAGTTCAGGTGACAAAATACGAGCTACATTGAAATGTGACTTTTGTTAATGATTTGAGAATAGTAGCAGCTATTTTGAGACATTATTTTCGTCAGTACTTTGACAATAAAATCGCTTATCTTGTGAAATTAGTGGAGCATTTAAGTGCTGTTTGATTGTACACCGTTTCTGTTTACTTTGTGCTTATTTACCTTGAAATTTGGATTCATTCTTGTATCTTGAGTGTACACCCACGATTCCAGAGGATACGTTCGTAACAATATTGTTTTTCCAAATATTCGCCTTAATGTATTTTACTTATTGCTAACATATAAATTATACAGCCCAAACTGTTGATAGTAGAAACTTCAAACTATGCATACACATGGGACCATTACGTAATGATAAAAATCTAAAATCTTGAATGTAGTTCGAAAAATGTATAATTCTTAGAAATTTTTATTAGGATATTCTTTCAGCTACAACTATATAACGGCTAGATACTCAAAATTTAGTTTTAGAATATCATGCGTAAAAAAAAATATCTTTATTTTTCTTAATGACTACTACAACCAACTATTCTTGAGATATTTTTATCTATAAGTAAAGCACGTGATTTTGCATACAATTAATATCAAATTGGCTTATAACGTAAAATGCAGCTTAAATCAAGGTAAATAAGCATACGTATAATTCGGAATTCAACTGGATTTCCTTCATAAGTCCAAAAAATCCAGGCTTAAACGCCCAAATAATTGCAAGGCAAGGTTGGCCAAACTGAAATGGCTAAACAGCATCATAATATGGTGGCGCCTCTTAGAGGCACAATAGGAAAATAAAATAATAAGAATGGGAACAAGGGAATATGAACATGAGACGCAAACAAGAAAAGAATAAACGGTAGAGAATATGAACTTCAAAAAAATAAAGCAGATATGGCTATGCTGTACCTAAGAGAAAGACGAAGTCATTGACAAATCATTCACTAGATTTCTGGAGTTTTTATTAATATGAAAGGATTCAAAGTAATCCAAATCGAAAACAGAGGAGCAGTTTTGAATAATGTTGGCGTAAGAAACATCAAACCGGTGACTAATTATCCAGCAATGATTACCGATTGAAGATTTACTGATTTATTGGGTTTTTTTATACAATTTTGATGGCCTTTTAAGCGGTACTTAATGGCACATTTTGTTTGGCTCTGTTAGACCGCACGAAAATGATTTTGATAAATGCCCCGAATATTGAACCTTTTAATAGGATCCTTAGACGAGGAAAATTTAAGTTCGTTTATTGAAATAAATTTTCTTCTTGAAGTTCCTCATTAGGACATCATGATGTAGTCAATTACGGTGTTAATAACCGGCAATTAATATTGCCACGAATAAAAAACAGTCAATCAGGTATACCATTTCTGGACATAGGATGCTGTCGGTTGGTTCCTCATTTCGCAGGAACGTTGTTTTACAAAACCATAAAAATTGACTTCATTCAATCGGAGCACCCGGTCGGCTTTTTATAATCTCGGCAATTGCAGTCTGTTCATCGGAATTCTTTTCGCAAAACTCTAGCACTTTACTCAAAGTCCTGGATGGACGGGTAATCACTTAGAATTCAATAAAATGATATATATATGTTATATATAAGTGTATTTTTGAACATGCGGGCGTATTTGCATGTGTGTGCTTGTGTACAAAGTTGTTTTTATTCGTGCAGGTGTACTCGCACGTTTCCGTACGTACGGCTGATGAACCTCCAACTGATTCAAATGAGAGGCCCACGACTGGACGCGATTGTTTTAAAATTCGAATTAATTGAAAAGTTATGAACAAGTAAAGATGAAATTCCGTGGAAATGTCGGCTTCAAAGTCACATTTGTTTGAGCAGTCAATTTCCGACTGCGGAAGACACAAAAGAGGGTGTTTCGCAAAAGAGCAGACACTGTGTCGAGACAGTAAAACAGCTGTTTCGAAACGAAGTGAATTTTTTTATCGACTTTCTAACCATGCGAATTTAAAAGATTTAATTTCAGTTTTTTTTCAATTTGGTATTATATCATCATAGGAATTGGGATAAAAATGGCAAAATTTTGAGGGAAAACACGCTACGATATGAATATATTTTTCGTTTTACTTCTAGTGCAAAGAAAACTTTTCCTTGCTATCTAAATTTGTTTCCTCTATATGATGTGTTCTGAAAACAATATAAAAAAATCTGATGTGGGCAGCACATGACTTTCCCTGCAGAATTAATTTCATATTTTCTTTATTTTTTTAATAATTCGTTGGATTGAGTTTTATTGCACCAAATAACACTAAATTTGCATTTTTAATTCAATTTTTGTTTTTATTTGGTAATTGGACATTTTCCCGAAATCGGCGTAACAAAAATGCAAGAAATCTCAAATATCTTGAGAACGGTTAGTCCTAAAGTATAATGGAGTGTGTTATATTCTTTATCCTCGTCAAAAATTGCGTATAAAGCAAAAATTCATTTGATATATCTGAGCATATATAGTCTTTTTTATCGATTTTGGCGATTTTTGCGGGCCATTTTGTAAAAAAAGGCGGGTTGTTGTTCTCCGAATTGTACCAAAATCTAATCAGCACCAGCGTATTCCACAAGTAACTTATCTACCAATTTTTGTGAAATTGGGTCAATTTGTATTTTAGCTAGTGTGGATACATTAAACTTTTGCGGGCCATTTCCGAAAAAAAATGCAGGTTGTTCTTTTCCGAATCGTACCAAAATCTAATTAGCACCAGGGTGACCTACAAGTGACTTATGTACCAAATTCTGTAAAATTTGATCAATTAGTTTTTCAGTGACATGGGATAAATGTCGCAAAAAAGGCGGGTTGGTTTATTCCGAATAGTACCCAAAACTAATCAGCACCAGGGTCACATACAAGTGACTTATCTACCAAATTTTATGAAATTCGGTCCATTAGTTTTTGAGTTAGAATGGATACATACATTGCACAAACAGACAGACAGGCAGACAGACACACAGACAGACACACACACAGATGTCACGCTAAAAATAGTTTTTTCGTATTCTAGAGGTTTCGAAACGTGTAGATCCCTCGAAAACTCGAGTTGCGAATTTCGACATGATTCCAATACTTTCCCTATACATTACCATGTATTGCAGGGAAAGTAAAAATCTGATGTGGGCAGCACATGACTTTCACTGCAGACTTATAGCCATGTTCTTTTTATTTTAATTAAATTTAATTAACTTTTAATTCAATTTTCATGGAGAATGAAAATTGAATTAAAAGTGAATTAAATTGATTGGTAACTGAACTTATTTTCAAAGGTGGCGTAGAGAAAATGCGAAAAAACTAAAATATCTCGAGAACGGCTAGTCCTAGTGTAATGGGGTTGGTCTTATACTTTTCTTCGTTAAAAATTACGTATAAAACAAGCACTTAATGGATACATTTGAGCATACGTAGTTTTTTATTTTAGATTTTGAGGATTTTTGCGGGCCATTTTGCAAAAAAAGGCTGGTTATTTTTTCCGAATCGTACCAAAATCTAATCAGCACTAGGGTGATCCACAAGCGACTTATCTACTGAATTTTGTAAAATTCAGTCCATTAGTTTTTAGATAGAGTGGTTACAGGCTGTTGCGGGTCATTTCGCAAAAAAAGGCCAGTTCTTTTATCCCGAGTCATACCCAAAACTAATCAGCACCAGATTCGCCTTCAAGTGACTTACCTACCAAATTTTATGAAAGTCGGTCAATTAGTTTTTTAGTTAAGAGTGAATACAAAATCTGCACAGACACGCAGACACACAGATAGACACACAGACAGATACACAGACACACAGACAGACACACACATAGACGTCACGCTAAAAATAGTTTTTTCGTATTCTAGAGTTCGCGAAACGCGTAGTCGAAAACTCGAGTTGCGATTTTCGGCATGATTCCAATACGTTCCCCATACATTGCCATGTATTACAGGGAAAGTAATATATTAGTTTGGTTATTTGGAATCTCAGCTTCAGATTACGCTGGAGTTTAGTTTTAAAGATTATACATATTAACTTGAGCTAACTAAGGCTGTGCAACCGGATTGCATGCGCTTCACAGGCGTATTTTTTTTATTTAGGTTGGATTATGTTCGCTCAACAAGTTATTTCTTTCTTGTTCGATCTGAGCGTATCGCAAAAGCGCTGTTTGGTTTCTTCGATTTCGTTGTATTTACAGGTATAATTTTAATCAGAGGTTTGCATTTCAAATCCTAACCAGCGGTGAGTACATGCTTTAATTTTACAAAACAAACATGATGTAAGAACCAGTTTATTACTTTTCTTATATACATAATGTATAAGGAAAGTATTGTGACGGGGTCGAAAATTCGAATTCGAGTTTTCGACGGCAGAACACGTTTCAAGCATCCCTGATCACGAATCAAACATTTTTGAAGTGATGTCTGTGTGTGTGTGTCAGTGAGTCTGTGGAAACGATAACTAACGAACGAATGGACCGATTCAAACAAAATTTGGTGCAAAAATCACAATCCATAAACACTGGAAGCCTATTGTTTTTAAATGTAATCGAATGTTCAGAACTCCCCTAAATTTTCGAGTGAAATGTTGAAAAAATCGTCAAAAAATCAAAACCGCTAATAAAGTTACGCAAATAGATATTTCATATGTAATTTTTATTAGAAAACGATTGACATAAATTTTAGAACGCTAACATGGACTGTTCTCGAGATATTGCACATTTTTCAAAAAAATTATCAAAAAGTCATATAAAATAAAAAAATATATATTTCCTACTGAGAAACATGTTCACTTTGCGTATGTAATATCATGCGATAAATTGGGTGACATCATTCTCGTGGATCTAGCTCATTCCATTCATGAGAAAAGATACTTCGAGTAATACTTTTGTATTTGAACGCCAATAGTCATTTATCTGCTATAAGAATAACTTATTTCTCCGTCAATAAAGATTGGCGAGATTTTGGCAACGAATTTGGCGGAATGTCGCCAACTTGGCGACTTTTTGATATGTTGTCAAATTAACGAAAATCTCGCCAAATGGATAAAAATGACGCTAAATCAATGAAAATGACGACTAATTGTTGAAAATTCAATATCTTGGAAAGAATATAAGTATCTACTATAAGAAAAACCTATTTTTTTACTGTAAAAGGGGTAAATTCATTGCATTATATAAGGAAAGTCATGTGTTGCCCACATCAGATTTTTTTTAATATTCACAACCTATATTACCACCGTGCAAGAAAAATGATTCAAAACTTCCAACCCATGGGGTTAAATTCTCTTTTTCTATCCTGTTTGTACAATATTAATCTAGCATTACCATTTATATTAGTTTCTGGGAAACAGTGCCTTCTCGGTCTTTTAATCAGCCTATGCAAATTAGTTATATTGCAGAACGAATGTGAGTGACTTTAGACTGTTCTTCTGGATAATGTTAGGCGTATGAGTTTTCATCCATTTCCAGAAGTTGGCATTATTACAATTCTAAAATCTACATTTGGTTCTTTGTTTGCAATAAATTACTCGCAGTTATGTAAAATTTTAGTTCTTATTTATAGTGAATTTAGTTTTTTTTTACAAATTTTGGGTCAAATTCCTTGGGATAAAATATGTCAAAATAAAAATTAAAAGAAAAAATATTAACATTTAATTATTTAATGGTTATACGGAATTTTGTTCAATTTTTACAGTAATTCGTAGTTTTTGAATGCATTTTTGCGTAGTTTAACTTTTAATTCCGATCTTTGAAGGAAGAACGAAAATAATATTTAAACGGAATTCACAACAAAATTTCTAATTTTTGGCGATTGTTTTTGAGAAGCTAATGAAATATCCCAATTTTGGATGAATATTTTTGAGAAGGTAACAAAAAAACCCAATTTTTCGTAATTACTTTTAGAGGATAATTTCTGCTTAAAAAAAATCTGATGTGAGCAGCACATGACTTTCCTTATATAATGTAATGGATTTACAGTCAAAATATAATGCGTAAAATCCACGCCGCTGTGCTTTTATCTTTGAATTGTACATTTGGCGATTTTCTATATGACAACATGTAAAACTATTTCAAAATACTCAATTAACTTATACTTCGCGCAACTCTAAATAAACAATTATCAATATTGATAGCATCCTCAATAAGCGATATAGTCCATATATTAAAATACTTTAATAATTACTTCATCAATTAGGCGTAATTTTCACTAATTGAACGTCATTTTTTCAATTTTGATATTTTTGTCGACATGGAGCGAAATATCGCCAAGTTGACAATATTTTGCTAAATTATTCGCTAGGTTTATCAAATGCATCATGAAGTGTTTCAGACAAACGGGGAGAAGAGTATTTCTTATATACTAGAAGGTATGCCCGTCATTTGACAGAAATCAAAATTTGCGATACATTACTTTCCATTTGGCGTCATTTTTATCAATTTGGCGACATTTTTGTCATTTTAGCAACATTTAAAATAATCGCAAAGTTGGCGACGTCCCGCTAAATTTCTCGCCAAGCGTTACGGACCGACTGACGGACGGAGAAATGTGCTATTCTTATAGTCTACGCTTATGTTCTTTTCAAGACTTTCATCAACTAGTTGTCATTTTCATTGATTTAGCGTCATTTTTATCAATTTGGCGACATTTTCGTTAATTTGGTAACATTTAAAAAAGTCGCCAACTTAGCGACATTCTGCCAAAATCTCGCCAAGCGTTATGGAGGGAGCAATAAATTATTCTTGTGGCAGGTAAATGACTATTGGCGTCCAAATACAAAAGTATTACCTAAAGTATCTTCTCTCATGAATGGAACGAGTTAGATCCACGAGAATGAGGTTACCCAATTTATCGCATGATATTACATATGAAAAGTGAACATGTTTCTCAACAGCTAATACTTTTTTTTAATTTATGGGATTTTTTGATAAATTTATTTTCAAAATTTCACTCGAGAATATAGGTAGGTTCTGAACATTCGATTGCGCATGAAAACAAAGGCTTCCAGTATTCATGGATTGTAATTGTTGTACCAAATTTGGTTCGAATCGCTCCATTCGTTCATCAGTTACCATCTCCACAGACTCACTGACACACACACATACTTTCACACACACACACACACACACACATAGACATCATCTCAAAAACGTCTGATTCGTGATCAGAGATGCTTGAAACGTGCTCTCCCGTCGAAAACTCGAATTCGAATTTTTGACCCCGTCACAATACTTTCCTAATACATTATATGTATATAAGGAAAGTAAAAATTGTTTTCCAGCGAGTGTTTTCTATTTCAAGCCGAGAATTTGAATTTAAAATTCTAACATTCAGAAAAGATTTTACAGTCTGGTCAAGACATTGTAGGAGGATCAAAATTGATCATTTGACTTTCTCATAAAACAAACTATATTTATCTTACTTCTTTACACGTCATACAGCAATTAATAAAATAAAAAAAGATATAATTTACAGAAATACATTTTTGTCTTTCAGAATTTCATTTGAGGAATTGTTGTACGTACGCATGACGTATTCTTGTTTATGGTTTTTAAAATGTTTAATAATGGTAGAATTGGAATTATTTTTGGAGATTTCGTAAGGAAACATGATTCTGCTCAATGTGCTTTCAGACGTGCATTATTATAGGGGTGCTACGGGGGATTCTTTTCACCGGCGTCTATCGTTGACTGCGTCTGTTTTAAATGTTCCTGTTAAAAGAGATACCCCCCCCCCCCCCTGGATGCGGCCATTGCAGTTAGTGCTGTAAAAATATATTCATATTTTTTACTTAAAAAGCAAATGCTGTTGCTCGCATTGTAATTATATGGGTCACTGCTTCACCGCTTTGAGCACGGCCGATTAAGATTTTGCAGGTGTAATAAAAAGTAATAAAAAACAAATGAAAAATAAGATACATAACAATAATTACCCTAGAGCCCGTCTCGATCCATGAAAAAATGAATTACCAACTGAATACAACGGAATAAAATAAAGGAAAAATACACTATACGAAATATTTAATTGCATAAATTAGGTCCATTATATAAAATGTAAAATAACTGAAAAATACAAGATGAAAAGCTGATAAAAATACAGATTTTTAAAGGATTAATAATTTTCGACTCAAGATATTACATTCTAAACGTATTTCTAGTAGTAAGTTCTGAAATTTTTTTTTTCAACTATGTAATTAATCCTATTAATCGCTATCCAAACCTGTCTTCCCCTATTTAAACATATAATATCAGTTTCTAGTGTTCCTATGAAAGTCTTTAAGCACTCCAATAAATTTGTAAGGAAAGGTCTATGAGAGTACACGTTAGGTTTATTTACATTAAATTTACCATGTCCGATCTAATAAAAGTCATTGCTACGCTCCTATCGCATAATTTAAAAAGTTAGGATAATTAACACGGCAAAAAAGTGAAACTGACGAAAAAAGTCAATTACAAAGTTGCAGAATATTGCCTAATGAGTAGGAATAGACACCAGGAGTGCCCGCAATTCGTATATGAAGGGCAACAAACATCTGCATTACTTCATTGTTCGGGTGATTAGTACGCCATAAGGTGTCGTGACAAGTATAGCAATTCGCATAGCCTGTTCAATACATGCTGATTTTTATCTCATACGTGCGTCTCACGTCACTGGCATTATTTGTATACGTTCGGGAATTCATTCGACAACGTTTAACAGTAATGTGGCGTGGCTGCGTATCTAACAACCGGTTCATTATGAATGATATTTATTGTCTTCCGTATACGCCCTTCGTGCGTATCTGGCGTCGATTCTTACTCATTGGATAATGTTCTACAACTTTATAATATAAATTTTTTTTCATTCGGAGCTCAGACTCCGAGCTACGAGGTTGTGATTTTGTGAAGCTGCTGCTTTTTGATTGTGGTGACTTTCTTTGCTTAAGTTTGGCGTGTTATATCTAGTTACGATAGAACACGTCGGGCTAAGCAATTACAGCTTTGTTGTGTACGGATTTCTCGCCATTTTGGATTCGTGCTTTTTCAACTTTGGAGTGCCACGTGTGTTTTTCCCACGTGGTAGTGCTATTGCTTTGATCGTTTCTACGCTGACGACATGGATTTGGATGCATTCGATACGGAAGCTACTCGCGGACTTGCTGGTGAGCTAGACGAAGATGGACTGCGGCCTCTCAGGGATGCCATGATTGAATATTGTGATACTCTGCCCAAGGATGGATTGATGCCCGCTTGGAAGGAAGAAGTGAAAAACGCTGTGAACTTTTGTGCACTGGCAATCTACACTCTGACGCTACACATCAGGGAGCTACTGACGAATGGACTACTCGGACGGGACGAGGACCAAGTCTCCAAGATTCTGGGTTCGTTTCTTTCTGTAAATTCTTTTTTGTTGGTCCAGAATGTGGATAGGTTTTATGCTAGTAATTTAAATGAGATTTATAACTGTGAAGGAAGTAATTCTAGTGATGTAATTAAATGTAAAATGATAGAACTAGGCTTAATTAAAGAAATTAAAGATGAAGATAAACTTAAACCTGTTGAAAATCCAAATAAAAAGAGGAGGATAGAGGGGCAATCTACTATGGATGCTCCTACTAAAAACCAGAATGGAGAATTAAACTTAAAATCTAATGACAAGGATAACATGGATTGTAGTGAAAAAATTGATAAAGATGTAAATGATAATGTTAAAACTAAGAGTTATGCTGAAATTGTCGCGCAACCTATAGTGTTCAAAAGTGCACCAAAACCAAAAACGGTTCAAAATAGTGACAGGCAAAATAGTGTAGTGGTTGAGAAAAAAGACCCAAAAGCGGAATGTTTTTTCATCAAGTTTAATGACAATTACCAGGCTCTCCTTAAAAAATTAAATGAAATCTCAGGTAATAAAGTATCTGGCAAGCTCACAGGAGACATGCTAAAATTGATTCCAAATGACGCTGACGCCTATAGGGTTGTACAACGCCATTTATCTAGTGAGAAAATCCCCTTCCACAGTTTAAACTTAAAGACGGAAAGGCCCAAAAAGGTAGTTTTGAAGGGGCTACCAACAAACTATAACATTGAGGAAATAAAAATCACTCTAACATCCGAAGGATTAGATGTAGTCCGGGTTTCTCAACTGAGAAACACAAAAACGAGATTGCCCCTGCCGATCTTCTTAGTCAGCATTAGGCCTACGGAAGACTGGCAGAGGGTATACCGACTGACAAGATTAGGATACTTGGCTGTGAAGGTAGAGGCCTTCAGAGCACGGGGCTTCAAAATCTGCTACCGGTGCCAGCAATTCAATCATTCCTCTGAGAATTGCAGCATGCCACCAAAGTGCCTTAAGTGTGCTGAAGAACACTTCACACGTGACTGCCAAAGACCAAGGACAGAGAAGGCAACGTGTGCTAACTGCAATGGAGATCACCCGGCGAACTTCAGGCAATGCCCGAAGAACCCCTGGAACAGAGGAAAGGCACCGGGGTATGCCCCCCCTCCCCCCAAAAATCAGATACCCCCTTGGAGGCAAAAGGCCCTCGGTCTAAACCCTCAGACACCCCATCAGGACTCCTCGCACTCTGTGCCACAGGTTAAAAGAACTCAAACTTCAGCACCTACCAGATCGGTGCAAGAGCAGGCCCCTAAACCGTCGACCTCCAGAGAAATGACTGTGGAGGAAGTGAGAATAGCTCATGAAGACATAAATCAGAGGATAGCAATTGATAAAGCCGCCAAAGAGGCAAGAGAAGCAAAACAAAGATTAGAAAAAAAGGTTCAGGAATGGCAGAAAACTAAACGCGCCCGAGAAGAGCTCGCGCAAACACAGCAGTTAGACAAATCGGCTGAAAAAAAACAAAAGACTACCGAGGTCCAAAAGGATACTCACAAAACAGATCAAACCGCGGTTGAGGCTGAGGAAATTGTAGCTGAGACTGAGGAAATGGAAGCTGAGACTGAACTTGCTGATAAATCCAATGATGAAAAGATGGATGAAATCCTCAACCTCGTCAGAGGATTTATCAGTATGTTCAACCTAGACGATATAAAACATCTGTTGATGCAGCTCGCTGAGTTAATTCAAAAAAAGAGCGATCCAATGCAAATGGTCTTTGAGGCTTTTAAATTAATCGCGGAATTTAATAAAAACAGTGAGAAACAAACCCGCCATGAATAGGTCCCAAAAAGAAAGTTTTAAAATAATATTTTGGAATGCGAACGGCATATCTCCAAGAATAAATGAACTTAGGAGCTACGTAAATGAAAATGATGTAGATGCCCTGCTAATCCAGGAAACTAAAGTTAGAGAAAACAAAAAACTAAATATAGCAAACTATAATAGCTATCATACTCTTAGCTCAAATATAACTGCTAGAAATCCCCATGGAGGAACAGCAATATATATTAAAAGTAATATTCCCCACGAGGAAATAAACAACATAAATCTTCAAGGTATAGAAAATACTAGTATAAAAATTAAAATAAATAATGTAAACCCATTTATCCTAACTTCAATATATGTCAAAAACATGAGTGGTATAAATGTAGCTGCGCAGCTGGAACTGCTTTTCTCGCGATATCCAAACACAATACTCGCGGGCGACTTCAATGCACACCACCGAGCGTGGGGCAGCAGGAGAGCCAACACACGCGGTACACAGATACATAGATTGCTAAACACAACAAACACTGACATCATTGCACCGTCGAGACCAACCTGCTTCTCAGGTGCCAATGGCTCATTCATAGACTTTGTCCTAACGAGAAACATAGAATACGCTCACACAATTGATACCCTGGATGAATTCGACTCGGATCATCTACCGGTACTGGTGACATTCGATTTGAACACTCCCCTTCCAGCCTCTCTGGACAAGAGAGGGTGAACTGGAACGCATTCAAAAGAGCACTTTTCGAGCCGCATTTAGCAGTACCCAACATTATGAGCACGGCGGATATTGACTCTGCCACGCACACACTCACAACAGAAATCAGGAGAGCTATTGCATCTGCCACAACACATCGTGAGTCACCAAAAATGCCCACACTTTCCCACCATGTCAAACAATTAGTTAGGCAAAGGAACAGAATGCGTAAGACATGGCAGGCTAATAGAGACCCTACCCTCAAAAGGGAGCTTAACAGACTCACGTGGAAAGTCAGGGATAAAATTGTCGCAGAAAAGCAGCAACAGTATAAAGAGTTAATTGAATCCCTTAGCTCGGAAGACGTATCGCTCTGGCAATTCGCTAAAAGACTCAGAAAACCTCAAATTAAACTCCCGCCACTAATAGATGGCGCTAATATTGCGTACTCAGACGAAGAAAAGGCAGAGGCGCTTGCTAGGCATTACGAAAAGCAATTTGAACCAAACCACGATCTAATGTGTCAGGACACCCTAAGAATGGTTAGGCAAACTCTAAACAATTTCAGGAACTCCCCAGTCACGGCTGAGATTAACCCAGCCACCCCGCAAGAAATAGTAGAGATTATCAAAAACCTTAAAAACCGTAAAAGCCCAGGGCACGACAAAATCAGGAATATCGCGGTAAAAAACCTACCCTTAAATATAATATTTTACTTGACCATCTTAATAAATAAAATACTAGAACTAAATTATTTCCCCAAAGAATGGAAGGAAGCGATAATTATAGCGATCCATAAACCTGGTGAGGATGCCTCAATTCCAGCCAACTACAGACCAATCAGTTTGTTGCCGACACTTAGTAAAATTACTGAGAAAATAATTCTTAAGAGACTGAACACGCACCTTAGTGAGAATGACATTATCATTCCGGAGCAGTTTGGATTTCGGCCAAAACACTCCACCACTCATCAATTGCTGAGAGTGGTAGAGTACATTTCTTCTGGTTTTAATAATAAGACACCCACAGCTGCGATTTTTCTTGACATCCAAAAAGCCTTTGATAAAGTGTGGCACTGTGGATTAGCTTACAAATTGATCACTCTAAAAGTCCCTGACGCACTTGTCAAACTTTTAATTTCATACCTAAATAACAGACACTTTCAAGTCAGAGTAAAAAATAACTTATCTACACCCAAGCTCATTAAAAGTAGTGTACCGCAAGGATCCATACTGGGC